>CATOZT010000162.1:0-113000 GCA_954870665.1 Stratiomys singularior
TCAATCATCAATCATCAATCATCAATCATTAATCATCAATCATCAATCATCAATCATCAATCATCACTCATCAATCATCAATCATCAATTATTAATAATCAATCATCAATCATCACTCATCAATCATCAATCATCAATCATCAATCATCAATCATCAATCATCAATCATCAATCATCAATCATCAATCATCAATCATCAATCATCAATCATCAATCATCAATCATCAATCATCAATCATCAATCATCAATCATCAATCATCAATCATCAATCATCAGTCATCAATCATCAATCATCAATCATCAATCATCAAACATCAATCATCAATCATCCATCATCAATCATCAATCATCAATCATCAATCATCAATCATCAATCATCAATCATTAATCATCAATCATCAATCATCAATCATCAATCATCAATCATCACTCATCAATCATCAATCATCAATCATTAATAATCAATCATCACTCATCACTCATCAATCATCAATCATCAATCATCAATCATCAATCATCAATCATCAATCATCAATCATTAACCATCAATCATCAATCATCAATCATTAATCATCAATCAGCAATCATCACTAATCAATCATCAATCATCAATCATCAATCATCAATCATCAATCATCAATTATCAATCATCAATCATCAATAATCAATCATCAATCATCAATCATCAATCATCAATCATCAATCATCAACCATCAATCATCAATCATCAATCATCAATCATCAATCATCAATCATCAATCATCAATCATCAATCATCCATCATCAATCATCAATCATCCATCATCAATCATCAATCATCAATCATCAATCATCAATCATCGAACATCAATCATCAATCATCGAACATCAATCATCAAGCATCAATCATCAATCATAAATCATCAATCATCAATCATCAATCATCAATCATCAATCATCAATCATCAATCATCAATCATCAATCATCAATCATCAATCATCAATCATCAATCATCAATCATCAATCATCGAACATCAATCATCAATCATCGAACATCAATCATCAAGCATCAATCATCAATCATAAATCATCAATCATCAATCATCAATCATCAATCATCAATCATCAATCATCAATCATCAATCATCAATCATCAATCATCAATCATCAATCATCAATCATCAATCATCAATCATCAATCATTAATCATCAATCATCAATCATCAATCATCAATCATCACTCATCAATCATCAATCATCAATTATTAATAATCAATCATCAATCATCACTCATCAATCATCAATCATCAATCATCAATCATCAATCATCAATCATCAATCATCAATCATCAATCATCAATCATCAATCATCAATCATCAATCATCAATCATCAATCATCAATCATCAATCATCAATCATCAATCATCAATCATCAATCATCAATCATCAATCATCAGTCATCAATCATCAATCATCAATCATCAATCATCAAACATCAATCATCAATCATCCATCATCAATCATCAATCATCAATCATCAATCATCAATCATCAATCATCAATCATTAATCATCAATCATCAATCATCAATCATCAATCATCAATCATCAATCATCACTCATCAATCATCAATCATCAATCATTAATAATCAATCATCAATCATCACTCATCAATCATCAATCATCAATCATCAATCATCAATCATCAATCATCAATCATTAACCATCAATCATCAATCATCAATCATTAATCATCAATCAGCAATCACCACTAATCAATCATCAATCATCAATCATCAATCATCAATCATCAATTATCAATCATCAATCATCAATAATCAATCATCAATCATCAATCATCAATCATCAATCATCAATCATCAACCATCAATCATCAATCATCAATCATCAATCATCAATCATCAATCATCAATCATCAATCATCAATCATCAATCATCAATCATCCATCATCAATCATCAATCATCCATCATCAATCATCAATCATCAATCATCAATCATCAATCATCAATCATCGTACATCAATCATCAATCATCGAACATCAATCATCAAGCATCAATCATCAATCATAAATCATCAATCATCAATCATCAATCATCAATCATCAATCATCAATCATCAATCATCAATCATCAATCATCAATCATCAATCATCAATCATCAATCATCAATCATCAATCATCAATCATCAATCATCAATCATCAATCATTAATCATCAATCATCAATCATCAATCATCGATCATCAATCATCAATCATCAATCATCACTCATCAATCATCAATCATCAATCATCAATTATTAATAATCAATCATCAATCATCACTCATCAATCATCAATCATCAATCATCAATCATCAATCATCAATCATCAATCATCTATCATCAATCATCAATCATCAATCATCAATCATCAATCATCAATCATCAATCATCAATCATCAATCATCAATCATCAATCATCAATCATCAATCATCAATCATCAGTGAAAAATCACCAATCATCAATCATCAATCATCAATCATCAATCATCAATCATCACTCATCAATCATCAATCATCAATCATCAATCATCAATCATCAATCAGCGAACAAATATCATCAATCATCAATCATCAATCATCAATCATCAATCATCAATCATCAATCATCAATCATCAATCATCAATCATCAATCATCAATCATCAATCATCAATCATCAATCATCAATCATCAATCATCAATCATCAATCATCAATCATCAATCATCAATCATCAATCATCAATCATCAATAATCGATCATCAATCATCAATCATCAATCATAAATCATTAACCATCAATCATCAATCATCAATCATTAATCATCAATCAGCAATCATCACTAATCAATCATCAATCATCATCCATCAATCATCAATCATCAATAATCAATCATCAATCATCAATCATCAATCATCAATCATCAATCATAAATCATAAATCATCAATCATCAATCATCCATCATCAATCATCAATCATCAATCATCAATCATCAATCATCAATCATCAATCATAAATCATCAATCATCAATCATCGAACATCAATCATCAATCATCGAACATCAATCATCAAGCATCAATCATCAATCATCAATCATCAATCATCAATCATCAATCATCAATCATCAATCATCAATCATCAATCATCAATCATCAATCATCAATCATTAATCATCAATCATCAATCATCAATCATCAATCATCAATCATCAATCATCAATCATCACTCATCAATCATTAATCATCAATCATCAATCATTAATAATCAATCATCAATCATCACTCATCAATCATCAATCATCAATCATCAATCATCAATCATCAATCATCAATCATCAATCATCAATCATCAATCATCAATCATCAATCATCAATCATCAATCATCAATCATCAATCATCAATTATCAATCATCAATCATCAATCATCAATCATCAATCATCAATCATCAATCATCAATCATCAATCATCAATCATCACTCATCAATCATCAATCATCAATCATCAATCATCAATCATTAATAATCAATCATCAATCATCACTCATCAATCATCAATCATCAATCATCAATCATCAATCATCAATCATTAACCATCAATCATCAATCATCAATCATTAATCATCAATCAGCAATCATCACTAATCAATCACCAATCATCAATCATCAATCATCAATCATCAATAATCAATCATCAATCATCAATCATAAATCATCAATCATCAATCATCAATCATCAATCATCAATCATCAATCATCAATCATCAATAATCACTCATCCATCATCAATCATCAATCATCAATCATCAATCATAAATCATCAATCATCAATCATCGAACATCAATCATCAATCATCGAACATCAATCATCAAGCATCAATCATCAAACATCAATCATCAATCATCAATCATCAATCATCAATCATCAATCATCAATCATCAATCATCAATCATCAATCATTAATCATCAATCATCAATCATCAATCATCAATCATCAATCATCAATCATCAATCATCAATCATCAATCATCACTCATCAATCATTAATCATCAATCATCAATCATTAATAATCAATCATCAATCATCACTCATCAATCATCAATCATTAATAATCAATCATCAATCATCACTCATCAATCATCAATCATCAATCATCAATCATCAATCATCAATCATCAATCATCAATCATTGACCATCAATCATCAATCATCAATCATTAATCATCAATCAGCAATCATCACTAATCAATCATCAATCATCAATCATCAATCATCAATCATCAATAATCAATCATCAATCATCAATCATCAATCATCAATCATCAATCATCAATCATCAATCATCAATCATCAATCATCAATCATCAATCATCAATCATCAATCATCAATCATCAATCATCAATCATCCATCATCAATCATCAATCATCAATCATCAATCATAAATCATCAATCATCAATCATCGAACATCAATCATCAATCATCGAACATCAATCATCAAGCATCAATCATCAATCATAAATCATCAATCATCAATCATCAATCATCAATCATCAATCATCAATCATCAATCATCAATCATCAATCATCAATCATCAATCATCAGTCATCATTCATCAATCATCATTCATCACTCATCAATCATCAATCATCAATCATCAATCATTAATAATCAATCATCAATCAGCACTCATCAATCATCAATCATCAATCATCAATCATCAATCATCAATCATCAATCATCAATCATCAATCATATATCATCAATCATCAATCATCAATCATCAATCATCAATCGTCAATCATCAATCATCAATCATCAATCATCAATCATCAATCATCAGTCAAAAATCACCAATCATCAATCATCAATCATCAATCATCAATCATCACTCATTAATCATCAATCATCAATCATCAATCATCAATCAGCGAACAAATATCATCAATCATCAATCATCGATCATCAATCATCAATCATCAATCATCAATCATCAATCATCAATCATCAATCATCAATCATCAATCATCAATCATCAATCATCAATCATCAATAATCGATCATCAATCATCAATCATCAATCATCAATCATCAATCATCAATCATCAATCATTAATCATCAATGAGCAATCATCACTAATCAATCATCAATCATCAATCATCAATCATCAATCATCAATCATCAATCATCAATCATCAATCATCCATCATCAATCATCAATCATCAATCATCAATCATAAATCATCAATCATCAATCATCGAACATCAATCATCAATCATCGAACATCAATCATCAAGCATCAATCATCAATCATAAATCATCAATCATCAATCATCAATCATCAATCATCAATCATCAATCATCAATCATCAATCATCAATCATCAATCATCAATCATCAATCATCAATCATCAATCATCAATCATCAATCATCAATCATCAATCATCAATCATCAATCATCAATCATCAATCATCAATCATCAATCATTAATCATAAATCATCAATCATCAATCATCAATCATCAATCATCAATCATCAATCATCAATCATCACTCATCAATCATCAATCATCAATCATCAATCATTAATAATCAATCATCAATCAGCACTCATCAATCATCAATCATCAATCATCAATCATCAATCATCAATCATCAATCATCAATCATCAATCATCAATCATCAATCATCAATCATCAATTATCAATCATCAATCATCAATCATCAATCATCAATCATCAATCATCAATCATCAATCATCAATCATCAATCATCAGTCAAAAATCACCAATCATCAATCATCAATCATCAATCATCAATCATCAATCATCAATCATCACTCATTAATCATCAATCATCAATCATCAATCAGCGAACAAATATCATCAATCATCAATCATCAATCATCAATCATCAATCATCAATCATCAATCATCAATCATCAATCATCAATCATCAATCATCAATCATCAATAATCGATCATCAATCATCAATCATCAATCATAAATCATTAACCATCAATCATCAATCATCAATCATTAATCATCAATGAGCAATCATCACTAATCAATCATCAATCATCAATCATCAATCATCAATCATCAATAATCAATCATCAATCATCAATCATCAATCATCAATCATCAATCATCAATCATCAATCATCAATCATCAATCATCAATCATCAATCATCAATCATCCATCATCAATCATCAATAATCAATCATCAATCATCAATCATAAATCATCAATCATCAATCATCGAACATCAATCATCAATGATCGAACATCAATCATCAAGCATCAATCATCAATCATAAATCATCAATCATCAATCATCAATCATCAATCATCAGTCATCAATCATCCATCATCAATCATCAATCATCAATCATCAATCATAAATCATCAATCATCAATCATCAATCATCAGTCATCAATCATCAATCATCAATCATCAATCATCAATCATCAATCATCAATCATCAATCATCAATCATCAATCATCAATCATCAATCATCAATCATCAATCATCAATCATCAGTCAAAAATCACCAATCATCAATCATCAATCACCAATCATCACTCATCAATCATCAATCATCAATCATCAATCATCAATCATCAATCAGCGAACAAATATCATCAATCATCAATAATCAATCATCAATCATCAATCATCAATCATCAATCATCAATCATCAATCATCAATCATCAATCATCAATCATCAATCATCAATCATCAATCATCAATCATCAATCATCAATCATCAATCATCAATCATCAATCATCAATCATCAATCATCAATCATCAATCATCAATCATCAATCATCAGTCATCAATCATCAATCATCAATCATCAATCATCAATCATCAACTATCAATCATCAATCATCAACCATCAATCATCAATCATCAATCATCAATCATCAATCATCAATCATCAATCACCAATCATCAACCATCAATCATCAATCATCAATCATCATTCATCAATCATCGAACATCAATCATCAATCATCGAACATCAATCATCAATCATCAATCATCAATCATTAATCATCTATCATCAATCATCAATCATCAATCATCAATCATCAATCATCAATCA
The DNA here is from genome assembly GCA_954870665.1 of Stratiomys singularior. Classification (NCBI taxonomy): domain Eukaryota; kingdom Metazoa; phylum Arthropoda; class Insecta; order Diptera; family Stratiomyidae; genus Stratiomys; species Stratiomys singularior. The sequence goes on from CATOZT010000162.1 coordinate 7,148, forward strand.
TCAATCATCAATCATCAATCATCAATCATCAATCATCAATCATCAATCATCAATCATCAATCATCAATCATCAATCATCACTCATCAATAATCAATCATCAATCATCAATCATCAATCAATAATAATCAATCATCAATCATCACTCATCAATCATCAATCATCAATCATCAATCATCAATCATCAATCATCAATCATCAATCATCAATCATCAATCATCAATCATAAATCATCAATCATCTATCATCAATCATTAATCATCAATCATCAATCATCAATTATCAATCATCAATCATCAATCATCAATCGTCAGTCATAAATCATCAATCATCAATCATCAATTATCTATCGTTGATCATCAATTAGCAATGATCAATCATCTATCATCAATCATCAATCATCAATCATCAATCATCAATCATCAATCATCAATCATCAATCATCAATCATCAATAATTAATCATCAATCATCAATCATCTTCATCAATCATCAATCATCAATCAATCATCAATCATCAAGAATCAATCATCTATCATCATTCATCAATCATCAATCATTAATCATCAATCATCAATCATCGATCATCAATCATCAATCATCAATCATCAATCATCAATCATCAATCATCAATCATCAATCATCAATCATCACTTATCAATCATCAATCATCAATCATCAATCATCAATCATCAATCATCAATCATCAATCATCAATCATCAATCATCAATCATCAATCATCAATCATCAATCATCAATCATCAATCATCAATCATCAATCACCAATCATCAATCATCAATCATCAATCATCAAGCATCAATCATCAATCATCAATCATCAATCATCAAACGTCAATCATCAATCACCAATCATCAATCTCCAATCACCAGCCATAAATCAGCAATCACCAATCATCTATCATCAATTATCAATCATCAATCATCAATCATCAATCATCAATCATCTATCATTAATCATCAATCATCAATCATCAATCATCCATCATCAATCATCAATCATTAATCATCCACCATCAATCATCAATCATCAATCATCAATCATCAATCATCAGTCATCAACCATCAATCATCCATCATCAATCATCAATCATCAATCATCAATCATCAATCATCAATCATCAATCATCAATCATCAATCATCAATCATCAATCATCAATCATCAATCATCAATCATCAATCATCAATCATCTATCATCAATCATCAATCATCAATCATCATTCATCAACCATCAATCAGCTATCATTAAGAATCAATCATCTATCATCATTCATCAATCATCAATCATCAATCATCAATCATCAATCATCAATCATCAATCATCAATCATCAATCATCAATCATCAATCATCAATCATCGAACATCAATCATCAATCATCAATCATCAATCATCAATCATCAATCATCAATCATCAATCATCCATCATCAATCATTAATCATTAATCATCCACCATCAATCATCAATCATCAATCATCAATTTTCAATCATCAACCATCAATCATCCATCATCAATCATCCATCATCAATCATCAATCATCAATCATCAATCATCAATCATCAATCATCAATCATCAATCATCCATCATCAATCATCATTCATCAATCATCAATCATCAATCATCAAACGTCAATCATCAATCACCAATCATCAATCTCCAATCACCAGCCATAAATCAGCAATCACCAATCATCTATCATCAATCATCAATCATGAATCATCAATCATCAATCATCAATCATCAATAATCAATCATCCATCATCAATCATCAATCATTAATCATCCACCATCAATCATCAATCATCAATCATCAATCATCAGTCATCAACCATCAATCATCCATCATCAATCATCAATCATCAATCATCATTCATCAATCATCAATCATCAATCATCAATCATCAATCATCAAACATCAAGCATCTATCATCAATCATCAATCATAAACCATCAATCAACAATCATCAATCATCGAACATCAATCATCAATCATCAATCATCAATCATCAATCATCAATCATCAATCATCAATCATCAATCATCAATCATCAATCATTAATCATCAATCATCAATCATCAATCATCAATCATCAATCATCACTCATCAATCATCAATCATCAATCATCAATCATTAATCATCAATCATCAATCATCAATCATTAATCATCTATCATCAATCATCAATCATCAATCATCAATCATCAATCATCAATCATCAATCATCAATCATCAATCATCAATCATCAATCATCAATCATCAATCATCAATCATCAATCATCAATCATCAATCATCAATCATCAATCATCAATCATCAATCATCACTCATCAATCATCAATCATCAATCATCAATCATCAATCATTAATAATCAATCATCAATCATCACTCATCAATCATCAATCATCAATCATCAATCATCAATCATCAATCATCAATCATCAATCATCAATCATCAATCATCAATCATCAATCATCAATCATCAATCATCAATCATCAATCATCAATCATCAATCATCAATCATCATCATCAATCATCAATCATCAATCATCAATCATCAATCATCAATCATCAATCATCAATCATCAATCATCAATCATCAATCATCATCATCAATCATCAATCATCAATCATCAATCATCAATCATCAATCATCAATCATCAATCATCAATCATCAATCATCAATCATCAATCATTAATCATCAATCATCAATCATCAATCATCTATTATCAATCATCGATCATCAATTATCATTCATCAATCATGAATCTTCAATCATCAATCATCAATCAATCATCAATCATCAAGAATCAATCCTCTATCGTCATTCATCATTCATCATTCATCAATCATCAAACATCAATCATCAATCATCAATCATCAATCGTCAATCATCAATCATCAATCATCAATCATCAATCATCAATCATCAATCATCAATCATCAATCATCAATCATCAATCATCAATCATCAATCATAAATCATCAATCATCAATCATCAATCATCAATCATCATTCATCAATCATCAATCAATCATCAATCATCAAGAATCAATCATCTATCATCATTCATCAATCATCAATCATCAATCATCAATCATCAATCATCAATCATCAATCATCAATCATCAATCATCAATCATCAATCATCAATCATCAATCATCAATCATCGAATCATCAATCATCAATCATCAATCATCAATCATCAATCATCAATCACCAATCATCAATCATCAATCATCAATCATCAATCATCAATCACCAATCATCAATCATCAATCATCAATCATCAATCATCAATCATCAATCATCAAACGTCAATCATCAATCACCAATCATCAATCTCCAATCACCAGCCATAAATCAGCAATCACCAATCATCTATCATCAATCGTCAATCATCAATCATCAATCATCAATCATCAATCATCAATCATCAATCATCAATCATCAATCATCAATCACCAATCATCAATCTCCAATCACCAGCCATAAATCAGCAATCACCAATCATCTATCATCAATCGTCAATCATCAATCATCAATCATCAATCATCAATCATCAATCATCAATCATCAATCATCAATCATCAATCATCAATCATCAATCATCAATCATCAATCATCAATCATCAATCATCAATCATCAATCATCAATCATCAATCATCATTCATCAATCATCAATCATCAATCATCAATCATCAATCATCAATCATCAATCATCAATCATAAATCATCAATCATCAATCATCTATCATCATTCATCAATCATCTATCATCATTCATCAATCATCAATCATCAATAATCAATAATCATTCATCAATCATCAATCATCAATCATCAATCATCAATCATCAATCATCAATCATCAATCATCAATAATCAATCTGCTATAATCAATCATGAATCATCAATCATCAATCATAAATCATCAATCATCAATCATCAATCATCAATCATCAATCATCAATCATCACTCTTCAATCATCAATCATCAAACATCAATCATCATCATCAAGCATCAATCATCAATCATCACTCATCAATCATCAATCATCAATCATCAATCATCAATCATCAATCATCAATCATCAATCATCAATCATCAATCATCAATCATCAATCATCAATCATCAATCATCAATCATCAATCATCAATCATCAATCATCAATCATCAACCATCAATCATCAATCATTAATCATCAATCATCAATCATCAATCATCAATCATCAATCATCAATCATCAATCATCAATCATCAATCATCAATAATCAATCATCAATCATCAATCATCAATCATCAATCATCAATCATCAATCATCAATCATCAATCATCAACCATCAATCATCAATTATCAATCATCTATCATCACCCAACAATCATTGATCATCAATTGGCAATTATAAATCATCAATCATCGATCATCATCATTAATCATCAATCATCAATCATCAATCATCAATAATCAATCATCAATCATCAATAATCAATCCATCAATCATCAATCATCAATCATCAATCATCAATCATCAATCATCAATCATCAATCATCAATCATCAATCATCAATCATCAATCATCAATAATCAATCATCAATCATCAATCATCAATCATCAATCATCAATCATCACTCATCAATCATCAATCATCAATCATCAATCATCAATCATCACTCATCAATCATTAATCATCAATCATCAATCATCAATCATCAATCATCAATCATCAATCATCAATCATCAATCATCAATCCTCAATCATCAATCATCAATCATCAATCATCAATCATCAATCATCAATCATCAATCATCAATCATCAATAATCAATCATCAATCATCAATCATCAATCATCAATCATCAATCATCAATCATCAATCATCAATCATCAATCATCAATCATCAACCATCAATCATCGAACACTAGTCATCAGTCATCAATCACCAATCATCAATTATCAATCATCAATCATCAATCATCAATCATCAATCATTAATCATCAATCATCAATCATCAATCAGCAATCATCAATCATCAATCATCAATCATCAATCATCAATCATCAATCATCAATCATGAATCATCAATCATCAATCATCAATCATCAATCATCAATCATCAATCATCAATCATCAATCATCAATCATCAATCATCAATCATCAATCATCAATCATCAATCATCAACCATCATTCATCAATTATCAATCATCTATCATCACCCAACAATCATTGATCATCAATTGGCAATTATAAATCATCAATCATCGATCATCAATCATTAATCATCAATCATCAATCATCAATAATCAATAATCAATAATCAATCATCAATCATCAATCATCAATCATCAATCATCAATCATCAATCATCAATCATCAAACATCAATCATAAATAATCAACCATCAATCTTCAGTCACCAGCCTTAAATCATCAAATCATCAATCATCAGTCATCGATCATCAATCATCAATCATCAATCATCAATCATCAATCATCAATCATCAATCATCAATCATCAATCATCAATCATCAATCATCAATCATCAATCATCAATCATCAATCATCAATCATCAATCATCAATCATCAATCATCAATCATCAATCATCAATCATCAATCATCAATCATCAATCATCAATCATCAATCATCAATCATCAATCATCAATCATCAATCATCAATCATCAATCATCAATCATCAATCATCAATCATCAATCATCAATCATCAATCATCAATCATCAATCATCAATCATCAATCATCAATCATCAATAATCAATCATCAATCATCAATCATCAATCATCAATCATCAATCATCAATCATCAATCATCAATCATCAATCATCAATCATCATTCATCAATCATCAATCATCAATCATCAATCATCAATTATCAGTCATCAATTATCACTCATGAATCATCAGTCATCAATCATCAATCATCATTCATCAATCATCAATCATCAATCATCAATCATCAATCATCAATCATCAATCATCAAGCATCAATCATCAATCATCAATCATCAATCATCAATCATCAATCGTCAATAATCAATAATCGAACATCAATTACCAATCATCAATCATCGAAAATTAATCATAAAGCATCAATCATCAATCATCAATCATCAATCATCAATCATCAATCATCAATCATCAATCCTCACTCATCAATCATCAATCATCAATCATCAATCATCAATCATCAATTATCAATCATCAATCATCAATCATCAATCATCAATCAATAATCAATAATCAATAATCATCAATCATCAATCATCAATCATCAATCATCAATCATCAATCATCAATCATCAATCATCAATCATCAATCATCCATCATCAATCATCTATCGTCAATCATCAATCATCAATCATCAATCGTCAATCTTCAATCATCAATCATCAATCATCAATCATCAATCATCAATCATCAATCATCAATCATCAATCATCAATCATCAATCATCAAACATCAAGCGTCAATAATAAACCATCAATCTTCAGTCACCAGCCTTAAATAATCAAATCATCAATCATCAATCATCAGTCATCAATCATGAATCGTTAATCATCAATCATCAACCATCAATCATCAATCATCAATCATCACTCATCAATCATCAATCATCAATCATCAATCATCAATCATCAATCATCAATCATCAATCATCAATCATCAATCATCAATCATCAATCATCAATCATCAATTATCAATCATCAATCATCAATCATCAATCATCAATCATCAATCATCAATTATCAATCATCAATCATCAATAATCAAACATTAATCATCAATAATCAACCATTAATCTTCAGTCACCAGCCTTAAACCATCAAATCATCAATCATCAATCATCAATCGTTAATCATCAATCATCAATCATCAATCATCAATCATCAATCATCAATCATCAATCATCAATCATCAATCATCAATCATCAATCATCAAACATCAATCATCAATAATCAACCATGAATCTTCAGTCACCAGCCTTTAATCATCAAATCATCAATCATCAATCATCAGTCATCAATCATCAATCATCAATCGTTAATCATCAATCATCAATCATCAATCATCAATCGTCAATCGTCAATCATCAATCATCAATCATCAATCATCAATCTTCAATCATCAATCATCAATCATCAATCATCAATCATCAATAATCAATCATCAATCATCAATCATCAATCATCAATCATCAATCATCAATCATCAATCAATAATCAATAATCATCAATCATCAATCATCAATCATCAATCATCAATCATCAATCATCAATCATCAATCATCAATCATCAATCATCCATCATCAATCATCTATCGTCAATCATCAATCATCAATCGTCAATCATCAATCGTCAATCTTCAATCATCAATCATCAATCATCAATCACCAATCATCAATCATCAATCATCAATCATCAATCATCAATCATCAATCATCAATCATCAATCATCAATCATCAATCATCAATCATCAATCATCAATCATCAATCATCAATCATCAATCATCAATCATCAATCATCAAACATCAAGCATCAAACATCATTAATAATAAACCATCAATCTTCAGTCACCAGCCTTAAATCATCAAATCATCAATCATCAATCATCAGTCATCAATCATGAATCGTTAATCATCAATCATCAACCATCAATCATTAATCATCAATCATCAATCATCACTCATCACTCATCAATCATCAATCATCAATCATCAATCATCAATCATCAATCATCAATCATCAATCATCAATCATCAATTATCAATCATCAATCATCAATCATCAATCATCAAACATTAATCATGAATAATCAACCATCAATCTTCAGTCACCAGCCTTAAATCATCAAATCATCAATCATCAATCATCAATCATCAATCATCAATCATCAATCATCAATCATCAATCATCAATCATCAATCATCAATCATAAATCATCAAACATCAAACATCAAACATCAATTATCAATTATCAGTCATCAATCATCAATCGTCAATCATCAATCATCAATCTTCAATCATCAATCATCAATCATCAATCATCAGTCATCAATCATCAATCATCAATCATCAATCATCAATCATCGATCATCAATCATCAATCATCAATCATCAAGCATCAATCATCAATCATCAATCATCAATCATCAATCATCAATCATCAATCATCAATCATCAATCATCAATCATCAATCATCAATCATCAATCATCAATCATCAATCATCAATCATCAATCATCAATCATCAATCATCAATCATCAATCATCAATCATCAATCATCAATCATCAATCATCAATCATCAATCGTCAATCATCAATCATCAATCATCAATCATCAATCATCAATCATCAATCATCAATCATCAATCATCAATCATCAATCATCAATCATCAATCATCAAACATCAATCATCAATGATTAATCATCAATCATCAATCATCAATCATCAATCATCAATCATCAATAATCAATCATCAATCATCAATCATCAATCATCAATCATCAATCATAAATCATCAAACATCAAACATCAAACATCAATTATCAATTATCAGTCATCAATCATCAATCGTCAATCATCAATCATCAATCATCAATCATCAATCATCAATCATCAGTCATCAATCATCAATCATCAATCATCAATCATCAATCATAAATAATCAATCATCAATCATCAATCATCAATCATCAATCATCAATAATCAATAATCAATAATCAAACATCAATCATCAATCATCAATCATCAATCATCAATCATCAATCATCAATCATCAATTATCAATCATCAATCATTAATCATCAATCATCACCCAACAATCATTAATCATCACTCACCAATCACCAATCATTAATCATCAATCATCAACCATCAATCATCGATCGTCAATCATCAATCATCAATCATCAATCATCAATCATCAATCATCAATCATCAATCATCAATCATCAATCATCTATCATCAATCATCAATCATCAATCATGAATCATCAATCATCAATCATCAATCGTCAATCATTAATCATCAATCATCAATCATCAATCATCAATCATCAATCATCAGTCTTCAATCATCAATCATCAATCATCAATCATCAATCATCAATCATCAATCATCAATCATCAACATTAATCATCAAACATCAATCAACAATGATCAATGATCAATCATCAATCATCAATCATCAATCATCAATCATCAATCATCAATCATCAATCATCAATCATCAATCATCAATCATCAATCATCAATCATCAATCATCAAACATCAATCATCAATGATCAATCATCAATCATCAATCATCAATCATCAATCATGAATCATCAATCATCAAACATCAATCATTAATCATCAGTCATCAATCATCAGTCATCAATCATCAATCGTCAATCATCAACCATTAATCCTCAATCATGAATCATCAATCATCAATCATCAGTCATCAATCATCAAACATTAATAATCAATCATCAATCATCAATGATCAATCATCAATAATCAATCATCAATCATAAATCATCAAACATCAAACATCAAATATCAATTATCAGTCATCAATCATCAATCGTCAATCATCAATCATCAATCTTCAATCATCAATCATCAATCATCAATCATCAGTCATCAATCATCAAACATTAATAATCAATCATCAATCATCAATGATCAATCATCAATAATCAATCATCAATCATCAATCATCAATCATCAATCATCAATCATCAATAATCAATAATCAAACATCAATCATCAATCAGCAATCATCAATCATCAATCATCAATCTTCAATGATCAATAATCTATCATCAATCATCAATCATTAATCATCAATCATCACCCAACAATCATTAATCATCACTCACCAATCACCAATCATTAATCATCAATCATCAACCATCAATCATCGATCGTCAATCATCAATCATCAATCATCAATCATCAATCATCAATCATCAATAATCAATAATCAATAATCAAACATCAATCATCAATCAGCAATCATCAATCATCAATCATCAATCTTCAATGATCAATCATCAATCATTAATCATCAATCATCAATCATCAATCATCAATCATCAATCATCAATCATCAATCATCAATCATCAGTCTTCAATCATCAATCATCAATCATCAATCATCAATCATCAACATTAATCATCAAACATCAATCAACAATGATCAATGATCAATCATCAATAATCAATCATCAATCATCAATCATCAATCATCAATCATCAATCATCAATCATCAATCATCAATCATCAATCATCAATCATCAATCATCAATCATCAAACATCAATCATCAATGATCAATGATCAATCATCAATCATCAATCATCAATCATGAATCATCAATCATCAAACATCAATCATCAATCATCAGTCATCAATCATCAGTCATCAATCATCAATCGTCAATCATCAACCATCAATCCTCAATCATCAATCATCAATCATCAATCATCAATCATCAATCATCAATCATCAATCATCAATCATCAGTCATCAATCATCAATCATCAATCATCAATCATCAATCATCAATCATCAATCATCAATCATTAATAATCAATCATCAATCATCAATCATCAATCATAAATCATAAATCATCAATCATCAATGATCAATCATCAATAATCAATCATCAATCATCAATCATCAATCATCAATCATAAATCATCAATCATCAATCATCAATAACCAATCATCAATCATCAATCATCAATCATCAATCATTAATCATCAATCATCAATCATGAATAATCAATCATCAATCATCAATCATCAATCATCAATCATCAATCATCAATCATCAATCATCAATCATCAATCATCAATCATCAATCATCAATCATCAATCATCAATCATCAATCATCAATCATCAATCATCAATCATCAATCATCAATCATCAATCATCAATCATCAATCATCAATCATCAAACATCAATCTTCAATCATCAATCACTAATCGTCAATCATCGATCATCAATCATCAATCATCAATCATCAATCATCAATCATCCATCATCAATCATCAATCATCAATCATCAATCATCAATCATCAATCATCAATCATCAATCATCAATCATCAATCATCAATCATCAATCATCAATCATCAATAATCAATCATCAATCATCAATCATCAATCAACAATCATCAATCATCGATCATCAATCATCAATCATCAATCATCAAGCATCAATCGTCAATCATCAATCATCAATCATCAAACATCAATCATCAATGATCAATCATTAATCATCAATGATCAATAATCAATCATCTATCATCAATCATCAATCATCTATCATCTCCCAACAATCATTAATCATCAATCACCAATCACCAATCATCAATCATCAATAATCAATCATCAATCATCAATCATCAATCATCAATCATCAATTATCAATCATCAATCATCAATCATCAATCATCAATCATCAATCATCAATCATCAATCATCAATCATCAATCATCAATCATCAATCATCAATCATCAATCATCAATCATCAATCATCAATCATCAATCATCAAACATCAATCATCAATCATCAATAACCAATCATCAATAACCAATCATAAATCATCAATCATCAATCATCAATCATCAATCATCAATCATCAATCATCAATCATCAATCATCAATCATCAATCATCAATCATCAATCATCAATCATCAATCATCAATCATCAATCATCAATCATCAATCATCAATCATCAATCATCAATCATCAATCATCAATCATCAATCATCAATCATCAATCATCAATCATCAATCATCAATCATCAATCATCAATCATCAATCATTAATCATCAATCATCAATCATCAATCATCAATCATCAATCATCAATCATCAATCATGAATCATGAATCATCAATCATCAATCATCAATCATCAATCATCAATCATCAATCATCAATCATCAATCATCAATCAACAATCATCAATCATCAATCATCAAACATCAATGATCAATCATCCATCATCATTCGTCAATCATCAATCATCAATCATCGATCATCAATCATCAATCATCAATCATCAATCATCAATCATCAATCATCAATCATCAATCATCAATCATCAATCATCAATAATCAATCATCAATCATCAATCATCAATCTACAATCATCAATCATCAATCATCAATCATCAATCATCAATCATCCATCATCAATCATCAATCATCCATCATCATTCGTCAATCATCAATCATCAATCATCAATCATCAATCATCAATCATCAATCATCAATCATCAATCATCAATCATCAATCATCAATCAACAATCATCAATCATCAATCATCAAACATCAATGATCAGCCATCCATCATCATTCGTCAATCATCAATCCTCAATCATCGATCATCAATCATCAATAATCAATCATCAATCATCAATCATCGATCATCAATCATCAATCATCAATCATCAATCATCAAGCATCAATCATCAATCATCAATCATCAATCATCAAACATCAATCATCAATCATCAATCATCAATCATCAATCATCAATCATCAATCATCAATCATCAATCATCAATTATCAATCATCAATCATCAATCATCAATCATCAATCATCAATCATCAATCGTCAATCATCAATCATCAATCATCAATCATCAATCATCAATCATCAATCATCAATCATCAAACATTAATCATCAATGATCAATGATCAATGATCAATCATCAATCATCAATCATCAATCATCAATAATCAATCATCAATCATCAATCATCAATCATCAATCATCAATCATCAATCATAAATCATCAAACATCAAACATCAATCATCAATTATCAGTCATCAATCATCAATCATCAATCATCAATCATCAATCATCAATCATCAATAATCAATCATCAATCATCAATCATCAATCATCAATCAACAATCATCAATCATCGATCATCAATCATCAATCATCAATCATCAAGCATCATTCGTCAATCATCAATCATCAATCATCAATCATCAATCATCAAACATCAATCATCAATGATCAATCATTAATCATCAATGATCAATAATCAATCATCTATCATCAATCATCAATCATCTATCATCTCCCAACAATCATTAATCATCAATCACCAATCACCAATCATCAATCATCAATAATCAATCATCAATCATCAATCATCAATCATCAATTATCAATCATCAATCATCAATCATCAATCATCAATCATCAATCATCAATCATCAATCATCAATCATCAATCATCAATCGTGAATCATCAAACATCAATCATCAATCATCAATAACCAATCATAAATCATCAATCATCAATCATCAATCATCAATCATCAATCATCAATCATCAATCATCAATCATCAATCATCAATCATCAATCATCAATCATCAATCATCAATCATCAATCATCAATCATCAATCATCAATCATCAATCATCAATCATCAATCATTAATCATCAATCATCAATCATCAATCATCAATCATCAATCATCAATCATCAATCATCAATCATCAATCATCAATCATGAATCATGAATCATCAATCATCAATCATCAATCATCAATCATCAATCATCAATCATCAATCATCAATCAACAATCATCAATCATCAATCATCAAATATCAATGATCAATCATCCATCATCATTCGTCAATCATCAATCATCAATCATCGATCATCAATCATCAATCATCAATCATCAATCATCAATCATCAATCATCAATCAACAATCATCAATCATCAATCATCAATCATCAATCATCAATCATCAATCATCAATCATCAATCATCAATCATCAATCATCAATCATCAATCATCCATCATCAATCATCAATCATCCATCATCATTCGTCAATCATCAATCATCAATCATCAATCATCAATCATCAATCATCAATCATCAATCATCAATCATCAATCATCAATCATCAATCATCAATCATCAATCATCAATCATCAATCATCAATCATCAATCAACAATCATCAATCATCAATCATCAATCATCAAACATCAATGATCAGCCATCCATCATCATTCGTCAATCATCAATCATCAATCATCGATCATCAATCATCAATAATCAATCATCAATCATCAATCATCGATCATCAATCATCAATCATCAATCATCAATCATCAATCATCAATCATCAATCATCAATCATCAATCATCAATCATAAATCATCAAACATCAAACATCAATCATCAATTATCAGTCATTAATCATCAATCGTCAATCATCAATCATCAATCTTCAATCATCAATCATCAATCATCAATCATCAATCATCAGTCATCAATCATCAAACATTAATAATCAATCATCAATCATCAATCATCAATCATCAATAATCAATCATCAATCATCAATCATCAATCATCAATCATCAATCATCAATCATCAATCATCAATCATCAATAATCAATAATCAATAATCAATAATCAATAATCAATAATCAAACATCAATCATCAATGATCAATAATCAATCATCAATCATCAATCATTAATCATCAATCATCACCCAACAATCATTAATCATCACTCACCAATCACCAATCATTAATCATCAATCATTAATCATCGATCGTCAATCATCAATCATCAATCATCAATCATCAATCATCAGTCATCTATCATCAATCATCAATCATCAATCATCAATCATCAATCATCAATCATCAATCATCAATCATCAATCATCAATCATTAATCATCAATCATCAATCATCAATCATCAATCATCAATCATCAATCATCAATCATCAATCATCAGTCTTCAATCATCCATCATCAATCATCAATCATCAATCATCAATCATCAATCATCAATCATTAATCATCAATCATCAATCATCAATCATCAATCATCAATCATGAATCATCAATCATCAAACATCAATCATCAATCATCAGTCATCAATCATCAGTCATCAATCATCAATCGTCAATCATCAACCATCAATCCTCAATCATCAATCATCAATCATCAATCATCAATCATATATCATCAATCACCAATCATCAATCATCAGTCATCAATCATCAATCATCAATCATCAATCACCAATAATCAATCATCAATCATCAATCATAAATCATCAATCATCAATGATCAATCATCAATAATCAATCATCAATCATCAATCATCAATCATAAATCATCAATCATCAATCATCAATAACCAATCATCAATCATCAATCATCAATCATCAATCATCAATCATCAATCATCAATCATCAATCATCAATCATCAATCATCAATCATCAATCATCAATCATCAATCATCAATCATCAATCATGAATCATGAATCATCAATCATCAATCATCAATCATCAATCATCAATCATCAATCATCAATCATCAATCATCAATCATCAATCAACAATCATCAATCATCAATCATCAAATATCAATGATCAATCATCCATCATCATTCGTCAATCATCAATCATCAATCATCGATCATCAATCATCAATCATCAATCATCAATCATCAATCATCAATCATCAATCAACAATCATCAATCATCAATCATCAATCATCAATCATCAATCATCAATCATCAATCATCAATCATCAATCATCAATCATCAATCATCAATCATCCATCATCAATCATCAATCATCCATCATCATTCGTCAATCATCAATCATCAGTCATCAATCATCAATCATCAATCATCAATCATCAATCATCAATCATCAATCATCAATCATCAATCATCAATCATCAATCATCAATCATCAATCATCAATCATCAATCATCAATCAACAATCATCAATCATCAATCATCAATCATCAAACATCAATGATCAGCCATCCATCATCATTCGTCAATCATCAATCATCAATCATCGATCATCAATCATCAATAATCAATCATCAATCATCAATCATCGATCATCAATCATCACTCATCAATCATCAATCATCAATCATCAAGCATCAATCATCAATCATCAATCATCAATCATCAATCATCAATCATCAATCATCAATCATCAATCATCAATCATCAATCATCAAACCTCAATCATCAATCATCAATCATCAATTATCAATCATCAATCATCAATCATCAATCATCAATCATCAATCATCAATCGTCAATCATCAATCATCAATCATCAATCATCAATCATCAATCATCAATCATCAATCATCAATCATCAATCATCAAACATCAATCATCAATGATCAATGATCAATGATCAATCATCATTCATCAATCATCAATCATCAATAATCAATCATCAATCATCAATCATCAATCATCAATCATCAATCATCAATCATCAATCATAAATCATCAAACATCAAACATCAATCATCAATTATCAGTCATTAATCATCAATCGTCAATCATCAATCATCAATCTTCAATCATCAATCATCAATCATCAATCATCAATCATCAGTCATCAATCATCAAACATTAATAATCAATCATCAATCATCAATCATCAATCATCAATAATCAATCATCAATCATCAATCATCAATCATCAATCATCAATCATCAATCATCAATCATCAATAATCAATAATCAATAATCAATAATCAATAATCAATAATCAAACATCAATCATCAATGATCAATAATCAATCATCAATCATCAATCATTAATCATCAATCATCACCCAACAATCATTAATCATCACTCACCAATCACCAATCATTAATCATCAATCATTAATCATCGATCGTCAATCATCAATCATCAATCATCAATCATCAATCATCAGTCATCTATCATCAATCATCAATCATCAATCATCAATCATCAATCATCAATCATCAATCATCAATCATCAATCATCAATCATCAATCATCAATCATCAATCATTAATCATCAATCATCAATCATCAATCATCAATCATCAATCATCAATCATCAATCATCAATCATCAATCATCAGTCTTCAATCATCCATCATCAATCATCAATCATCAATCATCAATCATCAATCATTAATCATCAATCATCAATCATCAATCATCAATCATCAATCATGAATCATCAATCATCAAACATCAATCATCAATCATCAGTCATCAATCATCAGTCATCAATCATCAATCGTCAATCATCAACCATCAATCCTCAATCATCAATCATCAATCATCAATCATCAATCATATATCATCAATCACCAATCATCAATCATCAGTCATCAATCATCAATCATCAATCATCAATCACCAATAATCAATCATCAATCATCAATCATAAATCATCAATCATCAATGATCAATCATCAATAATCAATCATCAATCATCAATCATCAATCATAAATCATCAATCATCAATCATCAATAACCAATCATCAATCATCAATCATCAATCATCAATCATCAATCATCAATCGTCAATCATCAATCATCAATCATCAATCATCAATCGTCAATCATCAATCATCAATCATCAATCATTAATCATCAATCATCAATCATCAATCATCAATCATCAATCATCAATCATCAATCATCAATCATCAATCATCAATCATCAATCATCAATCATAAATCATCAATCATCAATCATCAATCATCAATCATCAATCATCAATCATAGACCATGTATCATCAATTATCAATCATCAATCACCAATCACCAATCATCAATCACCAATCATCAATCATCAATCATCAAACATCAATGATTAAGCATCCATCATCATTCGTCAATCATCAATCATCAATCATCGATCATCAATCATCAATCATCAATCATCAATCATCAATCATCAATCATCAATCATCAATCATCCATCATCAATCATCAATCATCAATCATCAATCATCAATCATCAATCATCAATCATCAATCATCAATCATCAATCATAGACCATGTATCATCAATTATCAATCATCAATCACCAATCACCAATCATCAATCACCAATCATCAATCATCAATCATCAAACATCAATGATTAAGCATCCATCATCATTCGTCAATCATCAATCATCAATCATCGATCATCAATCATCAATCATCAATCATCAATCATCAATCATCAATCATCAATCATCAATCATCCATCATCAATCATCAATCATCAATCATCAATCATCAATCATCAATCATCAATCAACAATCATCAATCATCGATCATCAATCATCAATCATCAATCATCAAGCATCAATCGTCAATCATCAATCATCAATCATCAATCATCAATCATCAAACATCAATCATCAATGATCAATCATTAATCATCAATGATCAATAATCAATCATCTATCATCAATCATCAATCATCTATCATCTCCCAACAATCATTAATCATGAATCACCAATCACCAATCATCAATCATCAATAATCAATCATCAATCATCAATCATCAATCATCAATCATCAATCATCAATCATCAATCATCAATCATCAATCATCAATCATCAATCATCAATCATCAATCATCAATCATCAATCATCAATCATCAAACATCAAACATCAATTATCAATTATCAGTCATCAATCATCAATCATCAATCATCAATCATCAATCATTAATCATCAATCATCAATCATCAATCATCAATCTTCAATCACCAGCCTTAAATCATCAATAATCAACCATCTATCATCAATCATCAATCATCAATCATCAGTCATCAATTTTCAAATACCAGCCTTAAATCATCAATCATCAATCATCAGTCATCAATCATAAATCGTTAATCATCAATCATCAATCATCAATCATCAATCATCAATCATCAATCATCAATCATCAATCATCAATCATCAATCATCAACCATCAATCATCAATCATCAATCATCAATCATCAATCATCAATCATCAATCATCAATCATCAATCATCAATCATCAATCATCAATCATCAAACATCAATCATGAAATATCAATCATCAATCATCAATCATCAATCATCAATCATCAATCATCAATCATCAATCATCAATCATCAATCATCAATCATCAATCATCAATCATCAATCATCAATCATCAATCATCAATCATCAATCATCAATCATCAATCATCAATCATCAATCATCAATCATCAATCATCAATCATCAATCATCAATCATCAACCATCAATCATCAATCATCAATCATCAATCATCAATCATCAATCATCAATCATCAATCATCAATCATCAATCATCAATCATCAATCATCAATCATCAATCATCAATCATGAATTATCAATCATCAATCATCCATCATCAATCATCAATCATTAATCATCAATCATCAATCATCAATCATCAATCATCAATCATCAATCATTAATCATCAATCATCAATGATCAATCATCAATCATCAATCATCAATCATCAATTATCAATCATCAATCATCAATCAGCAATGATCAATCATCAATCATCAATCATCAATCATCAGTCATCAATCATCAATCATTAATAATCAATCATCAATCATCAATCATCAATCATCAATCATCAATCATCAATCATCAGTCATCAATCATCAATCATCAATCATCAATCATCAATCATCAATCATCAATCATCAATCATCAATCATCAATCATCAATCAGCAATCATCAATCATCAATCATCAATCATCAATCATCCATCATCAATCATCAATCATCAATCATCAATCATCAATCATCAATCATCAATCATCAATTATCAATCATCAATCATCAATCATCAATCATCAATCATCAATCTTCAATCACCAGCCTTAAATCATCAATAATCAACCATCTATCATCAATCATCAATCATCAATCATCAATCATCAATCATCAATCATCCATCATCAATCATCAATCATCAATCATCAATCATCAACCATCAATCATCAATCATCAATCATCAATCATCAATCATCAATCATCAATCATCAATCATCAATGATCAATGATCAATCATCAATCATCAATCATCAGTCATCAATCATCAATCATTAATAATCAATCATCAATCATCAATCATCAATCATCAATCATCAATCATCAATCATCAATCATCAATCATCAATCATCCATCATCAATCAGCAATCAGCAATCATCAATCATCAATCATCATTCATCCATCATCAATCATCAATAATCAATCATCAATCATCAATCATCAATCATCAATCATCAATCATCAATCATCAATCATCAATCATCAATCATCAATCATCAATCATCAATCATTAATCATCAATCATCAATCATCAATCATCAGTCATCAATAATCAGTCATCAATCATCAATCATCAATCATCAATCATCAATCATCAATCATCAATCATCAATCATCAATCATCAATCAGCAATCATCAATCATCAATCATCAATCATCAATCATCCATCATCAATCATCAATCATCAATCATCAATCATCAATCATCAATCATCAATCATCAATCATCAATACTCAATCATCAATCATCAATCATCAATCATTAATCATCAATCATCAATCATCAATCTTCAATCACCAGCCTTAAATCATCAATAATCAACCATCTATCATCAATCATCAATCATCAATCATCAATCATCAATCATCAATCATCAATCATCCATCATCAATCATCAATCATCAATCATCAATCATCAATCATCAATCATCAATCATCAATCATCAATCATCAATCATCCATCATCAATCATCAATCATCAATCATCAATCATCAATCATCAATCATCAATCATCAATCATCAATCATCAATCATCAATCATCAATCATTAATCATCAATCATCAATCATCAATCATCAATCATCAATCATCAATCATCAATCATCAATCATCAATCATCAATCATCAATCATCAATCAGCAATCATCAATCATCAATCATCAATCATCAATCATCCATCATCAATCATCAATCATCAATCATCAATCATCAATCATCAATCATCAATCAGCAATCATCAATCATCAATCATCAATCATCAATCATCCATCATCAATCATCAATCATCACTCATCAGTCATCAATCATCAATCATCATTCGTCAATCATCAATCATCAATCATCAATCATTAATCATCAATCATCAATCATCAATCATCAATCATCAATCATCAATAATCAGTCATCAATCATCAATCATCAATCATCAAACATCAATCATCAATCATCAATCATCAATCATCAATCATCAATCATCAATCATCAATCATCAATCATCAATCATCAATCATCAATCATCAATCATCAATCATCAATCATTAATCATCAATCATCAATCATCAATCTTCAATCACCAGCCTTAAATCATCAATAATCAACCATCTATCATCAATCATCAATCATCAGTCATCAATTTTCAAATACCAGCCTTAAATCATCAATCATCAATCATCAGTCATCAATCATAAATCGTTAATGATCAATCATCAATCATCAATCATCAATCATCAATCATCAATCATCAATCATCAACCATCAATCATCAATCATCAATCATCAATCATCAATCATCAATCATCAATCATCAATCATCAATCATCAATCATCAATCATTAATCATCAATCATCAATCATCAATCTTCAATCACCAGCCTTAAATCATCAATAATCAACCATCTATCATCAATCATCAATCATCAATCATCAATCATCAATCATCCATCATCAATCATCAATCATCAATCATCAATCATCAATCATCAATCATCAATCATCAATCATCAACCATCAATCATCAATCATCAATCATCAATCATCAATCATCAATCATCAATCATCAATCATCAATCATCAATTATCAATCATCAATCATCAATCATCAATCATCAATGATCAATCATCAATCATCAATCATCAATCATCAGTCATCAATCATCAATCATTAATAATCAATCATCAATCATCAATCATCAATCATCAATCATCAATCATCAATCATCAATCATCAATCATCAATCATCAATCATCAATCATCAATCATCAATCATCAATCATCAATCAGCAATCATCAATCATCAATCATCAATCATCAATCATCCATCATCAATCATCAATAATCAATCATCAATCATCAATCATCAATCATCAATCATCAATCATCAATCATCAATCATCAATCATCAATCATCAATCATTAATCATCAATCATCAATGATCAATCATCAATCATCAATAATCAGTCATCAATCATCAATCATCAATCATCAATCATCAATCATCAATCATCAATCATCAATCATCTATCATCTATCATCAATCATCAATCAGCAATAATCAATCATCAATCATCAATCATCAATCATCCATCATCAATCATCAATCATCAATCATCAATCATCAATCATCAATCATCAATCATCAATCATCAATTATCAATCATCAATCATCAATCATAAATCATTAATCATCAATCATCAATCATCAATCTTCAATCACCAGCCTTAAATCATCAATAAAAAACCATCTATCATCAATCATCAATCATCAATCATCAATCATCAATCATCAATCATCCATCATCAATCATCAATCATCAATCATCAATCATCAATCATCAATCATCAATCATCAATCATCAATCATCAATCATCCATCATCAATCATCAATCATCAATCATCAATCATCAATCATCAAGCATCAATCATCACTCATCAATCATCAAGCATCAATCATCAATCATTAATCATCAATCATCAATCATCAATCATCAATCATCAATCATCAATCATCAATCATCAATCATCAATCATCAATCATCAATCATCAATCATCAATCATCAATCAGCAATCATCAATCATCAATCATCAATCATCAATCATCAATCATCCATCATCAATCATCAATCATCAATCATCAATCATCAATCATCAATCAGCAATCATCAATCATCAATCATCAATCATCAATCATCCATCATCAATCATCAATCATCACTCATCAGTCATCAATCATCAATCATCATTCGTCAATCATCAATCATCATTCATCAATCATTATTCATCAATCATCAATCATCAATCATCAATCATCAATCATCAATCATCAATCATCAATCATCAATAATCAGTCATCAATCATCAATCATCAATCATCAAACATCAATCATCAATCATCAATCATCAATCATCAATCATCAATCATCAATCATCAATCATCAATCATCAATCATCAATCATCAATCATGAATCATCAATCATCAATCATCAATCATCAATCATCAATCATCAATCATCAATCATCAATCATCAATCATCAATCATCAATCATCAATCAACATTCATCAATCATCAAACATCAATGATCAATCATCCATCATCATTCGTCAATCATCAATCATCAATCATCGATCATCGATCATCAATCATCAATCATCAATCATCAATCATCAATCATCAATCATCAATCATCAATCATCAATCATCAATCATCAATCATCAATCATCAATCATCAATCATCAATCATCAATCATCAATCATCAATCATCAATCATCAATCATCAATCATCAATCATCAATCATCAATCATCAATCATCCATCATAAATCATCAATCATCCATCATCATTCGTCAATCATCAATCATCAATCATCAATCATCAATCATCAATTATCAATCATCAATCATCAATCATAAATCATTAATCATCAATCATCAATCATCAATCTTCAATCACCAGCCTTAAATCATCAATAAAAAACCATCTATCATCAATCATCAATCATCAATCATCAATCATCAATCATCAATCATCCATCATCAATCATCAATCATCAATCATCAATCATCAATCATCAATCATCAATCATCAATCATCAATCATCAATCATCAATCATCAATCATCAATCATCAATCATCCATCATCAATCATCAATCATCAATCATCAATCATCAATCATCAAGCATCAATCATCACTCATCAATCATCAAGCATCAATCATCAATCATTAATCATCAATCATCAATCATCAATCATCAATCATCAATCATCAATCATCAATCATCAATCATCAATCATCAATCATCAATCATCAATCAGCAATCATCAATCATCAATCATCAATCATCCATCATCAATCATCAATCATCAATCATCAATCATCAATCATCAATCAGCAATCATCAATCATCAATCATCAATCATCAATCATCCATCATCAATCATCAATCATCACTCATCAGTCATCAATCATCAATCATCATTCGTCAATCATCAATCATCATTCATCAATCATTATTCATCAATCATCAATCATCAATCATCAATCATCAATCATCAATCATCAATAATCAGTCATCAATCATCAATCATCAATCATCAAACATCAATCATCAATCATCAATCATCAATCATCAATCATCAATCATCAATCATCAATCATCAATCATCAATCATCAATCATGAATCATCAATCATCAATCATCAATCATCAATCATCAATCATCAATCATCAATCATCAATCAACAATCATCAATCATCAAACATCAATGATCAATCATCCATCATCATTCGTCAATCATCAATCATCAATCATCGATCATCAATCATCAATCATCAATCATCAATCATCAATCATCAATCATCAATCATCAATCATCAATCATCAATCATCAATCATCAATCATCAATCATCAATCATCAATCATCAATCATCAATCATCAATCATCAATCATCCATCATAAATCATCAATCATCCATCATCATTCGTCAATCATCAATCATCAATCATCAATCATCAATCATCAATCATTAATCAACAATCATCAATCATCAATCATCAAACATTAATGATCAGCCATCCATCATCATTCGTCAATCATCAATCATCAATCATCGATCATCAATCATCAATAATCAATCATCAATCATCAATCATGGATCATCAATCATCAATCATCAATCATCAAGCATCAATCATCAATCATCAATCATCAATCATCAATCATCAATCATCAATCATCAATCATCAATCATCAATCATCAATCATCAATCATCAATCATCAATCATCAATCATCAAACATCAATCATCAATGATCAATGATCAATGATCAATCATCAATCATCAATAATCAATCATCAATCATCAATCATCAATCATCAATCATCAATCATCAATCATAAATCATCAAACATCAAACATCAATCATCAATTATCAGTCATCAATCATCAATCGTCAATCATCAATCATCAATCTTCAATCATCAATCATCAATCATCAATCATCAATCATCAATCATCAGTCATCAATCATCAAACATTAATAATCAATCATCAATCATCAATCATCAATCATCAATAATCAATCATCAATCATCAATCATCAATCATCAATCATCAATCATCAATCATCAATAATCAATAATCAAACATCAATCATCAATGATCAATAATCAATCATCAATAATCAATCATTAATCATCAATCATCACCCAACAATCATTAATCATCACTCACCAATCACCAATCATTAATCATCAATCATCAATCATTAATCATCGATCGCCAATCATCAATCATCAATCATTAATCATCAATCATCAATCATCAATCATCTATCATCAATCATCAATCATCAATCATCAATCATCAATCATCAATCATCAATCATCAATCATCAATCATCAATCATTAATCATCAATCATCACTCATCAATCATCAATCATCAATCATCAATCATCAGTCTTCAATCATCAATCATCAATCATCAATCATCAATCATCAATCATTAATCATCAATCATCAATCATCAATCATCAATCATCAATCATCAATCATCAATCATCAATCATCAAACATCAATCATCAATCATCAGTCATCAATCATCAGTCATCAATCATCAATCGTCAATCATCAACCATCAATCCTCAATCATCAATCATCAATCATCAATCATATATCATCAATCACCAATCATCAATCATCAGTCATCAATCATCAATCATCAATCATCAATCATCAATAATCAATCATCAATCATCAATCATAAATCATCAATCATCAATGATCAATCATCAATAATCAATCATCAATCATCAATCATCAATCATAAATCATCAATCATCAATCATCAATAACCAATCATCAATCATCAATCATCAATCATCAATCGTCAATCATCAATCATCAATCATCAATCATCAATCATCAATCATCAATCATCAATCATCAATCATCAATCATCAATCATCAATCATCAATCATCAATCATCAATCATCAATCATCAATCATCAATCATTAATCATCAATCATCAATCATCAATCATCAATCATCAATCATCAATCATCAATCATAAATCGTCAATCATCAATCATCAATCATCAATCATCAATCATCAATCATAGACCATGTATCATCAATTATCAATCATCAATCACCAATCACCAATCATCAATCACCAATCATCAATCATCAATCATCAAACATCAATGATTAAGCATCCATCATCATTCGTCAATCATCAATCATCAATCATCGATCATCAATCATCAATCATCAATCATCAATCATCAATCATCAATCATCAATCATCCATCATCAATCATCAATCATCAATCATCAATCATCAATCATCAATCATCAATCATCAATCATCAATCATCAATCATCAATCATCAATCATCAATCATCAATCATCAATAATCAATCATCAATCATCAATCATCAATCATCAATCAACAATCATCAATCATCGATCATCAATCATCAATCATCAATCATCAAGCATCAATCGTCAATCATCAATCATCAATCATCAATCATCAAACATCAATCATCAATGATCAATCATTAATCATCAATGATCAATAATCAATCATCTATCATCAATCATCAATCATCTATCATCTCCCAACATTCATTAATCATGAATCACCAATCACCAATCATCAATCATCAATAATCAATCATCAATCATCAATCATCAATCATCAATCATCAATCATCAATCATCAATCATCAATCATCAATCATCAATCATCAATCATCAATCATCAATCATCAATCATCAATCATCAACCATCAATCATCAATCATCAATCATCAAACATCAAACATCAATTATCAATTATCAGTCATCAATCATCAATCATCAATCATCAATCATTAATCATCAATCATCAATCATCAATCTTCAATCACCAGCCTTAAATCATCAATAATCAACCATCTATCATCAATCATCAATCATCAATCATCAGTCATCAATTTTCAAATACCAGCCTTAAATCATCAATCATCAATCATCAGTCACCAATCATAAATCGTTAATCATCAATCATCAATCATCAATCATCAATCATCAATCATCAATCATCAATCATCAATCATCAATCATCAATCATCAATCATCAACCATCAACCATCAATCATCAATCATCAATCATCAATCATCAATCATCAATCATCAATCATCAATCATCAATCATCAATCATCAATTATCAATCATCAATCATCAATCATCAATCATCAATCATCAATCATCAATCATCAATCATCAATCATCAATCATAAATCATCCATCATCAATCATCAATCATCAATCATCAATCATCAATCATCAATCATCAATTATCAATCATCAATCATCAATCATCAATCATCAATCATCAATCATCCATCATCAATCATCAATAATTAATCATCAATCATCAATCATCAATCATCAATCATCAATCATCAATCATCAATCATCAATCATCAATGATCAATGATCAATCATCAATCATCAATCATCAATCATCAATTATCAATCATCAATCATCAATCAACAATGATCAATCATCAATCATCAATCATCAATCATCAATCATCAGTCATCAATCATCACTCATTAATAATCAATCATCAATCATCAATCATCAATCCTCAATCATCAATCATCAGTCATCAATCATCAATCATCAATCATCAATCATCAATCATCAATCATCAATCAGCAATCATCAATCATCAATCATCAATCATCAATCATCCATCGTCAATCATCAATCATCAATCATCAATCATCAATCATCAATCATCAATCATCAATCATCAATTATCAATCATCAATCATCAATCATCAATCATCAATCATCAATCATCAATCATCAATCTTCAATCACCAGCCTTAAATCATCAATAATCAACCATCTATCATCAATCATCAATCATCAATCATCAATCATCAATCATCCATCATCAATCATCTATCATCAATCATCAATCATCAACCATCAATCATCAATCATCAATCATCAATCATCAATCATCAATCATCAATTA
The DNA here is from genome assembly GCA_954870665.1 of Stratiomys singularior. Lineage (NCBI taxonomy): Eukaryota > Metazoa > Arthropoda > Insecta > Diptera > Stratiomyidae > Stratiomys > Stratiomys singularior. Next base: position 35,451 of record CATOZT010000162.1, read on the forward strand.
TCAATCATCAATCATCAATCATCAATCATCAATGATCAATGATCAATCATCAATCATCAATCATCAGTCATCAATCATCAATCATTAATAATCAATCATCAATCATCAATCATCAATCATCAATCATCAATCATCAATCATCAATCATCAATCATCCATCATCAATCAGCAATCAGCAATCATCAATCATCAATCATCCATCATCAATCATCAATAATCAATCATCAATCATCAATCATCAATCATCAATCATCAATCATCAATCATCAATCATTAATCATCAATCATCAATCATCAATCATCAATCATCAATCATCAATCATCAATAATCAGTCATCAATCATCAATCATCAATCATCAATCATCAATCATCAATCATCAATCATCAATCATCAATCATCAATCATCAATCATCAATCATCAATCATCAATCATCAATCATCAATCATTAATCATCAATCATCAATCATCAATCTTCAATCACCAGCCTTAAATCATCAATTATCAACCATCTATCATCAATCATCAATCATCAATCATCAATCATCAATCATCAATCATCCATCATCAATCATCAATCATCAATCATCAATCATCAATCATCAATCATCAATCATCAATCATCAATCATCAATCATCAATCATCAATCATCAATCATCAATCATCAATCATCAATCATCAATCATCAATCATCAATCATCAATCATCAATCATCAATCATCAATCATCAATCATTAATCATCAATCATCAATCATCAATCATCAATCATCAATCATCAATCATCAATCATCAATCATCAATCATCAATCATCAATCATCAATCATCAATCATCAATCATCAATCAGCAATCATCAATCATCAATCATCAATCATCAATCATCAATCATCCATCATCAATCATCAATCATCAATCATCAATCATCAATCATCAATCATCAATCATCAATCATCAATCATCTATCATCAATCATCAATCATCCATCATCAATCATCAATCATCACTCATCAGTCATCAATCATCAATCATCATTCGTCAATCATCAATCATCAATCATCAATCATTAATCATCAATCATCAATCATCAATCATCAATCATCAATCATCAATCATCAATCATCAATCATCAATAATCAGTCATCAATCATCAATCATCAATCATCAAACATCAATCATCAATCATCAATCATCAATCATCAATCATCAATCATCAATCATCAATCATCAATCATCAATCATCAATCATCAATCATCAATCATTAATCATCAATCATCAATCATCAATCATCAATCTTCAATCACCAGCCTTAAATCATCAATAATCAACCATCTATCATCAATCATCAATCATCAATCATCAATCATCAGTCATCAATTTTCAAATACCAGCCTTAAATCATCAATCATCAATCATCAGTCATCAATCATAAATCGTTAATTATCAATCATCAATCATCAATCATCAATCATCAATCATCAATCATCAATCATCAACCATCAATCATCAATCATCAATCATCAATCATCAATCATCAATCATCAATCATTAATCATCAATCTTCAATCACCAGCCTTAAATCATCAATAATCAACCATCTATCATCAATCATCAATCATCAATCATCAATCATCCATCATCAATCATCAATCATCAATCATCAATCATCAATCATCAACCATCAATCATCAATCATCAATCATCAATCATCAATCATCAATCATCAATCATCAATCATCAATCATCAATTATCAATCATCAATCATCAATCATCAATCATCAATGATCAATCATCAATCATCAATCATCAATCATCAGTCATCAATCATCAATCATTAATAATCAATCATCAATCATCAATCATCAATCATCAATAATCAATCATCAATCATCAATCATCAATCATCAATCATCAATCATCCATCAGCAATCATCAATCATCAATCATCAATCATCCATCATCAATCATCAATAATCAATCATCAATCATCAATCATCAATCATCAATCATCAATCATCAATCATCAATCATTAATCATTAATCATCAATCATCAATCATCAATCATCAATCATCAATCATTAATCATCAATCATCAATCATCAATCATCAATCATCAATCATCAATCATCAATCATCAATCATCAATCATCAATCATCAATCATCAATCATCAATCATCAATCATCAATCAGCAATCATCAATCATCAATCATCAATCATCAATCATCAATCATCCATCATCAATCATCAATCATCAATCATCAATCATCAATCATCAATCATCAATCAGCAATCATCAATCATCAATCATCAATCGTCAATCATCCATCATCAATCATCAATCATCACTCATCAGTCATCAATCATCAATCATCATTCGTCAATCATCAATCATCAATCATCAATCATTAATCATCAATCATCAATCATCAATCATCAATCATCAATCATCAATCATCAATCATCAATCATCAATCATCAATCATCAATCATCAATAATCAGTCATCAATCATCAATCATCAATCATCAAACATCAATCATTAATCATCAATCATCAATCATCAATCATCAATCATCAATCATCAATCATCAATCATCAATCATCAATCATGAATCATCAATCATCAATCATCAATCATCAATCATCAATCATCAATCATCAATCATCAATCAACAATCATTAATCATCAATCATCAAACATCAATGATCAATCATCCATCATCATTCGTCAATCATCAATCATCAATCATCGATCATCAATCATCAATCATCAATCATCAATCATCAATCATCAATCATCATTCATCAATCATCAATCATCAATCATCAATCATCAATCATCAATCATCAATCATCAATCATCAATCATCAATCATCAATCATCAATCATCCATCATCAATCATCAATCATCCATCATCATTCGTCAATCATCAATCATCAATCATCAATCATCAATCATCAATCATCAATCATCAATCATCAATCATCAATCATTAATCAACAATCATCAATCATCAATCATCAAACATCAATGATCAGCCATCCATCATCATTCGTCAATCATCAATCATCAATCATCGATCATCAATCATCAATAATCAATCATCAATCATCAATCATCGATCATCAATCATCAATCATCAATCATCAATCATCAAGCATCAATCATCAATCATCAATCATCAATCATCAATCATCAATCATCAATCATCAATCATCAATCATCAATCATCAATCATCAATCATCAATCATCAATCATCAATCATCAATCATCAATCATCAATCATCAATCATCAATCATCAATCATCAATCACCAATCATCAATCATCAAACATCAATCATCAATGATCAATGATCAATGATCAATCATCAATCATCAATCATCAATCATCAATAATCAATCATCAATCATCAATCATCAATCATCAATCATCAATCATCAATCATAAATCATCAAACATCAAACATCAATCATCAATTATCAGTCATCAATCATCAATCGTCAATCATCAATCATCAATCTTCAATCATCAATCATCAATCATCAATCATCAGTCATCAATCATCAAACATTAATAATCAATCATCAATCATCAATCATCAATCATCAATCATCAATAATCAATCATCAATCATCAATCATCAATCATCAATCATCAATCATCAATAATCAATAATCAATAATCAAACATCAATCATCAATGATCAATAATCAATCATCAATCATCAATCATTAATCATCAATCATCACCCAACAATCATTAATCATCACTCACCAATCACCAATCATTAATCATCAATCATCAATCATTAATCATCGATCGTCAATCATCAATCATCAATCATCAATCATCAATCATCAATCATCAATCATCAATCATCAATCATCTATCATCAATCATCAATCATCAATCATCAATCATCAATCATCAATCATCAATCATCAATCATCAATCATTAATCATCAATCATCAATCATCAATCATCAATCATCAATCATCAGTCTTCAATCATCAATCATCAATCATCAATCATCAATCATCAATCATCAATCATCAATCATCAATCATTAATCATCAATCATCAATCATCAATCATCAATCATCAATCATCAATCATGAATCATCAATCATCAAACATCAATCATCAATCATCAGTCATCAATCATCAGTCATCAATCATCAATCGTCAATCATCAACCATCAATCCTCAATCATCAATCATCAAACATCAATCATCAATGATCAATGATCAATGATCAATCATCAATCATCAATCATCAATCATCAATAATCAATCATCAATCATCAATCATCAATCATCAATCATCAATCATCTATCATAAATCATCAAACATCAAACATCAATCATCAATTATCAGTCATCAATCATCAATCGTCAATCATCAATCATCAATCTTCAATCATCAATCATCAATCATCAATCATCAGTCATCAATCATCAAACATTAATAATCAATCATCAATCATCAATCATCAATCATCAATCATCAATCATCAATCATCAATCATCAATCATCAATCATCAATCATCAATCATCAATCATCAATAATCAATAATCAATAATCAAACATCAATCATCAATGATCAATAATCAATCATCAATCATCAATCATTAATCATCAATCATCACCCAACAATCATTAATCATCACTCACCAATCCCCAATCATTAATCATCAATCATCAATCATTAATCATCGATCGTCAATCATCAATCATCAATCATCAATCATCAATCATCAATCATCAATCATCAATCATCAATCATCAATCATCTATCATCAATCATCAATCATCAATCATCAATCATCAATCATCAATCATCAATCATCAATCATCAATCATTAATCATCAATCATCAATCATCAATCATCAATCATCAATCATCAGTCTTCAATCATCAATCATCAATCATCAATCATCAATCATCAATCATCAATCATCAATCATTAATCATCAATCATCAATCATCAATCATCAATCATCAATCATCAATCATGAATCATCAATCATCAAACATCAATCATCAATCATCAGTCATCAATCATCAGTCATCAATCATCAATCGTCAATCATCAACCATCAATCCTCAATCATCAATCATCAATCATCAATCATCAATCATATATCATCAATCACCAATCATCAATCATCAGTCATCAATCATCAATCATCAATCATCAATCATCAATCATCAATAATCAATCATCAATCATCAATCATAAATCATCAATCATCAATGATCAATCATCAATAATCAATCATCAATCATCAATCATCAATCATCAATCATAAATCATCAATCATCAATCATCAATAACCAATCATCAATCATCAATCATCAATCATCAATCGTCAATCATCAATCATCAATCATCAATCATCAATCATCAATCATCAATCATCAATCATCAATCATCAATCATCAATCATCAATCATCAATCATCAATCATCAATCATCAATCATCAATCATCAATCAATAATCATCAATCATCAATCATCAATCATCAATCATCAATCATCAATCATCAATCATCAATCATCAATCATCAATCATCAATCATCAATCATAAATCGTCAATCATCAATCATCAATCATCAATCATAGACCATGTATCATCAATTATCAATCATCAATCACCAATCACCAATCATCAATCACCAATCATCAATCATCAAACATCAATGATTAAGCATCCATCATTATTCGTCAATCATCAATCATCAATCATCGATCATCAATCATCAATCATCAATCATCAATCATCAATCATCAATCATCAATCATCAATCATCAATCATCCATCATCAATCATCAATCATCAATCATCAATCATCAATCATCAATCATCAATCATCAATCATCAATCATCAATCATCAATCATCAATCATCAATCATCAATCATCAATCATCAATAATCAATCATCAATCATCAATCATCAATCATCAATCAACAATCATCAATCATCGATCATCAATCATCAATCATCAATCATCAATCATCAAGCATCAATCGTCAATCATCAATCATCAATCATCAATCATCAATCATCAAACATCAATCATCAATGATCAATCATTAATCATCAATGATCAATAATCAATCATCTATCATCAATCATCAATCATCTATCATCTCCCAACAATCATTAATCATGAATCACCAATCACCAATCATCAATCATCAATAATCAATCATCAATCATCAATCATCAATCATCAATCATCAATCATCAATCATCAATCATCAATCATCAATCATCAATCATCAATCATCAAACATCAAACATCAATTATCAATTATCAGTCATCAATCATCAATCATCAATCATCAATCATTAATCATCAATCATCAATCATCAATCATCAAGCATCAATCGTCAATCATCAATCATCAATCATCAATCATCAATCATCAAACATCAATCATCAATGATCAATCATTAATCATCAATGATCAATAATCAATCATCTATCATCAATCATCAATCATCTATCATCTCCCAACAATCATTAATCATGAATCACCAATCACCAATCATCAATCATCAATAATCAATCATCAATCATCAATCATCAATCATCAATCATCAATCATCAATCATCAATCATCAATCATCAATCATCAATAATCAATCATCAATCATCAATCATCAATCATCAATCATCAATCATCAATCATCAAACATCAAACATCAATTATCAATTATCAGTCATCAATCATCAATCATCAATCGTCAATCATTAATCATCAATCATCAATCATCAATCATCAATCTTCAATCACCAGCCTTAAATCATCAATAATCAACCATCTATCATCAATCATCAATCATCAATCATCAGTCATCAATTTTCAAATACCAGCCTTAAATCATCAATCATCAATCATCAGTCATCAATCATAAATCGTTAATCATCAATCATCAATCATCAATCATCAATCATCAATCATCAATCATCAATCATCAATCATCAATCATCAATCATCAATCATCAATCATCAACCATCAATCATCAATCATCAATCATCAATCATCAATCATCAATCATCAATCATGAATTATCAATCATCAATCATCAATCATCAATCATCAATCATCAATCATCAATCATCAATCATCAATCATAAATCATCAATCATCAATCATCAATCATCAATCATCAATCATCAATCATCAATCATCAATCATCAATCATCAATCATCAATGATCAATCATCAATCATCAATCATCAATCATCAATTATCAATCATCAATCATCAATCATCAATCAACAATGATCAATCATCGATCATCAATCATCAATCATCAGTCATCAATCATCAATCATTAATAATCAATCATCAATCATCAATCATCAATCATCAATCATCAATCATCAATCATCAATCATCAGTCATCAATCATCAATCATCAATCATCAATCATCAATCATCAATCATCAATCATCAATCATCAATCATCAATCAGCAATCATCAATCATCAATCATCAATCATCAATCATCCATCATCAATCATCAATCATCAATCATCAATCATCAATCATCAATCATCAATCATCAATCATCAATCATCAATTATCAATCATCAATCATCAATCATCAATCATCAATCTTCAATCACCAGCCTTAAATCATCAATAATCAACCATCTATCATCAATCATCAATCATCAATCATCAATCATCAATCATCAATCATCCATCATCAATCATCTATCATCAATCATCAATCATCAACCATCAATCATCAATCATCAATCATCAATCATCAATCATCAATCATCAATTATCAATCATCAATCATCAATCATCAATCATCAATGATCAATGATCAATCATCAATCATCAATCATCGGTCATCAATCATCAATCATTAATAATCAATCATCAATCATCAATCATCAATCATCAATCATCAATCATCAATCATCAATCATCAATCATCCATCATCAATCAGCAATCAGCAATCATCAATCATCAATCATCAATCATCCATCATCAATCATCAATAATCAATCATCAATCATCAATCATCAATCATCAATCATCAATCATCAATCATCAATCATCAATCATCAATCATTAATCATCAATCATCAATCATCAATCATCAATCATCAATAATCAGTCATCAATCATTAATCATCAATCATCAATCATCAATCATCAATCAGCAATCATCAATCATCAATCATCAATCATCAATCATCCATCGTCAATCAACAATCATCAATCATCAATCATCAATCATCAATCATCAATCATCAATCATCAATCATCAATCATCAATCATCAATCATCAATCATCAATCATCAATCATCAATCATCAATCATCAATCATCAATCATTAATCATCAATCATCAATCATCAATCATCAATCTTCAATCACCAGCCTTAAATCATCAATAATCAACCATCTATCATCAATCATCAATCATCAATCATCAATCATCAATCATCAATCATAAATCATCCATCATCAATCATCAATCATCAATCATCAATCATCAATCATCAATCATCAATCATCAATCATCAATCATCAATCATCAATCATCAATCATCAATCATCAATCATCAATCATCAATCATCAATCATCAATCATCCATCATCAATCATCTATCATCAATCATCAATCATCAACCATCAATCATCAATCATCAATCATCAATCATCAATCATCAATCATCAATTATCAATCATCAATCATCAATCATCAATCATCAATCATCAATCATCAATCATCAATCATCAATCATCAATCATCAATCATCAATCATTAATCATCAATCATCAATCATCAATCATCAATCTTCAATCACCAGCCTTAAATCATCAATAATCAACCATCTATCATCAATCATTAATCATCAATCATCAATCATCAATCATCAATCATCAATCATCCATCATCAATCATCTATCATCAATCATCAATCATCAACCATCAATCATCAATCATCAATCATCAATCATCAATCATCAATCATCAATTATCAATCATCAATCATCAATCATCAATCATCAATCATCAATCATCAATCATCAATCATCAATCATCAATCATCAATCATCAATCATTAATCATCAATCATCAATCATCAATCATCAATCTTCAATCACCAGCCTTAAATCATCAATAATCAACCATCTATCATCAATCATCAATCATCAATCATCAATCATCAATCATCAATCATAAATCATCCATCATCAATCATCAATCATCAATCATCAATCATCAATCATCAATCATCAATCATCAATCATCAATCATCAATCATCAATCATCAATCAGCAATCATCAATCATCAATTATCAATCATCCATCATCAATCATCAATCATCAATCATCAATCATCAATCATCAATCAGCAATCATCAATCATCAATCATCAATCATCAATCATCAATCATCAATCATCAATCATCAATCATCACTCATCAGTCATCAATCATCAATCATCATTCGTCAATCATCAATCATCAATCATCAATCATTAATCATCAATCATCAATCATCAATCATCAATCATCAATCATCAATAATCAGTCATCAATCATCAATCATCAATCATCAATCATCAAACATCAATCATCAATCATCAATCATCAATCATCAATCATCAATCATCAATCATCAATCATCAATCATCAATCATCAATCATCAATCATCAATCATCAATCATCAATCATTAATCATCAATCATCAATCATCAATCTTCAATCACCAGCCTTAAATCATCAATAATCAACCATCTATCATCAATCATCAATCATCAATCATCAGTCATCAATTTTCAAATACCAGCCTTAAATCATCAATCATCAATCATCAGTAATCAATCATAAATCGTTAATCATCAATCATCAATCATCAATCATCAATCATCAATCATCAATCATCAATCATCAACCATCAATCATCAATCATCAATCATCAATCATCAATCATCAATCATCAATCATCAATCATCAATCATCAATCATCAATCATTAATCATCAATCATCAATCTTCAATCACCAGCCTTAAATCATCAATAATCAACCATCTATCATCAATCATCAATCATCAATCATCAATCATCCATCATCAATCATCAATCATCAATCATCAATCATTAATCATCAATCATCAACCATCAATCATCAATCATCAATCATCAATCATCAATCATCAATCATCAATCATCAATCATCAATCATCAATTATCAATCATCAATCATCAATCATCAATCATTAATGATCAATCATCAATCATCAATCATCAATCATCAGTCATCAATCATCAATCATTAATAATCAATCATCAATCATCAATCATCAATAATCAATCATCAATCATCAATCATCAATCATCAATCATCAATCATCAATCATCAATCATCAATCATCAATCATCAATCATCAATCATCAATCATCAATCATCCATCATCAATCATCAATAATCAATCATCAATCATCAATCATCAATCATCAATCATCAATCATCAATCATCAATCATCAATCATCAATCATCAATCATCAATCATCAATCATTAATCATCAATCATCAATCATCAATCATCAATCATCAATAATCAGTCATCAATCATCAATCATCAATCATCAATCATCAATCATCAATTATCAATCATCAATCATCAATCATCAATCATAAATCATCAATCATCAATCATCAATCATCAATCATCAATCATCAATTATCAATCATCAATCAGCAATCATCAATCATCAATCATCAATCATCAATCATCAATCATCCATCATCAATCATCAATCATCAATCATCAATCATCAATCATCAATCATCAATCATCAATCATCAATCATCAATCATCCATCATCAATCATCAATCATCAATCATCAATCATCCATCATCAATCATCAATCATCAATCATCAATCATCAATCATCAATCATCAATCATCAATCATCAATCATCAATCATTAATCATCAATCATCAATCATCAATCATCAATCATCAATCATCAATCAGCAATCATCAATCATCAATCATCAATCATCAATCATCAATCATCAATCATCCATCATCAATCATCAATCATCAATCATCAATCATCAATCATCAATCATCAATCATCAATCATCAATCATCAATCATCAATCCTCCATCATCAATCATCAATCATCACTCATCAGTCATCAATCATCAATCATCATTCGTTAATCATCAATCATCAATCATCAATCATTAATCATCAATCATCAATCATCAATCATCAATCATCAATCATCAATCATCAATAATCAGTCATCAATCATCAATCATCAATCATCAAACATCAATCATCAATCATCAATCATCAATCATCAATCATCAATCATCAATCATCAATCATCAATCATCAATCATCAATCATCAATCATCAATCATCAATCATCAATCATCAATCATCAATCATCAATCATCAATCATCAATCATTAATCATCAATCATCAATCATCAATCTTCAATCACCAGCCTTAAATCATCAATAATCAACTATCTATCATCAATCATCAATCATCAATCATCAGTCATCAATTTTCAAATACCAGCCTTAAATCATCAATCATCAGTCATCAATCATAAATCGTTAATCATCAATCATCAATCATCAATCATCAATCATCAATCATCAATCATCAATCATCAATCATCAATCATCAACCATCAATCATCAATCATCAATCATCAATCATCAATCATCAATCATCAATCATCAATCATCAATCATTAATCATCAATCATCAATCATCAATCTTCAATCACCAGCCTTAAATCATCAATAATCAACCATCTATCATCAATCACCAGCCTTAAATCATCAATAATCAAACATCAATCATCAATCATCAATCATCAATCATCAATCATCAATCATCAATCATCAATCATCAATCATCAATCATCAATCATCAATCATCAATCATCAATCATCAATCATCAATCATCAATCATCAATCATCAATCATCAATCATCAATCATCAATCATCAATCATCAATCATCAATCATCAATCATCAATCATCAATCATCAATCATCAATCATCAATCATCAATCATCAATCATCAATCATCAATCATCAATCATCAATCATCAATCATCAATCATCAATCATCAATCATCAATCATTAATCATCAATCATCAATCATCAATCTTCAATCACCAGCCTAAAATCATCAATAATCAACCATCTATCATCAATCATCAATCATCAATCATCAGTCATCAATTTTCAAATACCAGCCTTAAATTATCAATCATCAATCATCAGTCATCAATCATGAATCGTTAATCATCAATCATCAATCATCAATCATTAATCATCAATCATCAACCATCAATCATCAATCATCAATCATGAATCATCAATCATGAATCATCAATCATCAATCATCAATCATCAATCATCAATTATCAATCATCAATCATCAATCATCAATCATCAATCATCAATCATCAATCATCAATCATCAATCATCAATCATCAATCATCAATCATCAATCATCAATCATCAATCATCAATCATCAATCATCAATCATCAATCATAAATCATCAATCATCAATCATCAATCATCAATCATCAATCATCAATTATCAATCATCAATCAGCAATCATCAATCATCAATCATCAATAATCAATCATAAATCATCAATCATCAATCCACAATCATCAATCATCAATCATCAATTATCAATCATCAATCATCAATCATCAATCATCAATCATCAATCATCAATCATCAATCATCAATCATCAATCATCAATCATCAATCATCAATCATCAATCATCAATCATCAATCTTCAATCATCAATCATCAATCATCAATCATCAATCATCAATCATCATTCGTCAATCATCAATCATCAATCATTAATCATTAATCATCAATCATCAATCATCAATCATCAATAATCAGTCATCAATCATCAATCATCAATCATCAAACATCAATCATCAATCATCAATCATCAATCATCAATCATCAATCATCAATCATCAATCATCAATCATCAATCATCAATCATCAATCAACAATCATCAATCATCAATCATCAATCATCAAGCATCAATCGTCAATCATCAATCATGAATCATCAATCATCAATCATCAATCATCAATCATCAATCATCAATCATCAATCATCAATCATCAATCATCAATCATCAATCATCAATCATCAATCATCAATCATCAATCATCAATCATCAATCATCAATCATCAATCATCAATCATCAATCATCAATCATCAATCATCAATCATCAATCATCAATCATCAATCATCAATAATCAATCATCAATCATCAATCATCAATTATCAATCATCAATCACCAATCACCAATCACCAATCATCAATCATCAAACATCAATGATCAATCATCCATCATCAATCATCAATCGTCAATCATCAATCATCAATCATCAAGCGTCAGTCATCAGTCATCAGTCATAAATCATCAAGCATTAATAATCAATCATCAATCATAATTAATCAATCATCAATCATCAATCATCAATCATCAATAATCAATCATCAATCATCAATCATCAATCATCAATCATCAATCATCAATCATCAATCATCAATCATCAATCATCATTCATCAATCATCAAACATCAATCATCAATCATCAATCATCAATCATTAATCATCAATCATCAATCATCAATCATCAATCATCAATCATCAATCATCAAACGTCAATCATCAATCATCAGTCATCAGTCATCAATCATCAATCATCAATCATCAATCATCAATCATCAATCATCAATCATCAATCATCAATCATCAATCATCAATCATCAATCATCAATCATCAATCATCAATCATCAATCATCAATCATCACTCATCAATCATCAATCATCAATCATCAATAATCAATCATCAATCATCAATCATCAATCAACAATCATCAATCATCAATCATCAATCATCAATCGTCAAGCATCAATCGTCAATCATCAATCATGAATCATGAATCATGAATCATGAATCATCAATCATCAATCATCAATAATCAATCATCAATCATCAATCATCAATCATCAATCATCAATCATCAATCATCAATTATCAATCATCAATTACCAATCACCAATCATCAATCATCAATCATCAATCATCAATCATCAAACATCAATGATTAATCATCCATCATCATTCGTCAATCATCAATCATCAATCATCGATCATCAATCATCAATCATCAATCATCAATCATCAATCATCAATCATCAATCATCAATCATCAATCATCAATCATCAATCATCAATCATCAATCATCAATCATCAATCATCAATAATCAATCATCAATCATCAATCATCCATCAACAATCATCAATCATCAATCATCAATCATCAAGCATCAATCGTCAATCATCAATCATCAATCATCAATCATCAATCATCAATCATCAATCATCAATCATCAATCATCAATCATCAATCATCAATCATCAATCATCAATCATCAATCATCAATCATCAATCATCAATCATCAATCATCAATCATCAATCATCAATCATCAATCATCAAACATCAATCATCAATGATCAATCATCAATCATCAATGATCAATAATCAATCATCTATCATCAATCATCAATCATCTATCATCTCCCAACAATCATTAATCATCAATCACTAATCACCAATCATCAATCATCAATCATCAATCATCAATCATCAATCATCAATCATCAATCATCAATCATCAATCATTAATCATCAATCATCAATCATCAATCATCAATCATCAATCATCAATCATCATTCATCAATCATCAATCATCAATCATCAATCATCAATCATCAATCATCAATCATCAATCATCTATCATCAATCATCAATCATCAATCATCAATCATCAATCATCAATCATCAATCATCAATCATCAATCATCAATCATCAATCATCAATCATCAATCATCAATCATCAATCATCAATCATCAATCATCAATCATCAATCATCAATCATCAATCACCAATCACCAATCATCAATCATCAATGATCAATCATCCATCATCATTCGTCAATCATCAATCATCAATCATCGATCATCAATCATCAATCATCAATCATCAATCATCAATCATCAATCATCAATCATCAATCATCAATCATCAATCATCAATCATCAATCATCAATCATCAATCATCAATCATCAATCATCAATCATCAATCATCAATCATCAATCATCAATCATCAATCATCAATCATCAATCATCACTCATCAATCATCAATCATCAATCATCAATAATCAATCATCAATCATCAATCATCAATCAACAATCATCAATCATCAATCATCAATCATCAATCGTCAAGCATCAATCGTCAATCATCAATCATGAATCATGAATCATGAATCATGAATCATCAATCATCAATCATCAATAATCAATCATCAATCATCAATCATCAAACGTCAATCATCAATCATCAGTCATCAGTCATCAATCATCAATCATCAATCATCAATCATCAATCATCAATCATCAATCATCAATCATCAATCATCAATCATCAATCATCAATCATCAATCATCAATCATCAATCATCAATCATCAATCATCACTCATCAATCATCAATCATCAATCATCAATAATCAATCATCAATCATCAATCATCAATCAACAATCATCAATCATCAATCATCAATCATCAATCATCAATCATCAATCATCAATCATCAATCATCAATCATCAATCATCAATCATCAATCATCAATCATCAATCATCACTCATCAATCATCAATCATCAATCATCAATAATCAATCATCAATCATCAATCATCAATCAACAATCATCAATCATCAATCATCAATCATCAATCGTCAAGCATCAATCGTCAATCATCAATCATCAATCATCAATCATCAATCATTAATCATCAATCATCAATCATCAATCATCAATCATCAATCATCAATCATCAAACGTCAATCATCAATCATCAGTCATCAGTCATCAATCATCAATAATCAATCATCAATCATCAATCATCAAACGTCAATCATCAATCATCAGTCATCAGTCATCAATCATCAATCATCAATCATCAATCATCAATCATCAATCATCAATCATCAATCATCAATCATCAATCATCAATCATCAATCATCAATCATCAATCATCAATCATCAATCATCACTCATCAATCATCAATCATCAATCATCAATCATCAATCATCAATCATCAATCATCAATCATCAATCATCAATCATCAATCATCAATCATCAATCATCAATCATCAATCATCAATCATCAATCATCAATCATCAATCATCAATCATCAATCATCAATCATCACTCATCAATCATCAATCATCAATCATCAATAATCAATCATCAATCATCAATCATCAATCAACAATCATCAATCATCAATCATCAATCATCAATCGTCAAGCATCAATCGTCAATCATCAATCATCAATCATCAATCATCAATCATTAATCATCAATCATCAATCATCAATCATCAATCATCAATCATCAATCATCAAACGTCAATCATCAATCATCAGTCATCAGTCATCAATCATCAATCATCAATCATCAATCATCAATCATCAATCATCAATCATCAATCATCAATCATCAATCATCAATCATCAATCATCAATCATCAATCATCAATCATCAATCATCAATCATCACTCATCAATCATCAATCATCAATCATCAATAATCAATCATCAATCATCAATCATCAATCAACAATCATCAATCATCAATCATCAATCATCAATCGTCAAGCATCAATCGTCAATCATCAATCATGAATCATGAATCATGAATCATGAATCATCAATCATCAATCATCAATAATCAATCATCAATCATCAATCATCAATCATCAATCATCAATCATCAATCATCAATTATCAATCATCAATTACCAATCACCAATCATCAATCATCAATCATCAATCATCAATCATCAAACATCAATGATTAATCATCCATCATCATTCGTCAATCATCAATCATCAATCATCGATCATCAATCATCAATCATCAATCATCAATCATCAATCATCAATCATCAATCATCAATCATCAATCATCAATCATCAATCATCAATCATCAATCATCAATCATCAATCATCAATAATCAATCATCAATCATCAATCATCCATCAACAATCATCAATCATCAATCATCAATCATCAAGCATCAATCGTCAATCATCAATCATCAATCATCAATCATCAATCATCAATCATCAATCATCAATCATCAATCATCAATCATCAATCATCAATCATCAATCATCAATCATCAATCATCAATCATCAATCATCAATCATCAATCATCAATCATCAATCATCAATCATCAATCATCAAACATCAATCATCAATGATCAATCATCAATCATCAATGATCAATAATCAATCATCTATCATCAATCATCAATCATCTATCATCTCCCAACAATCATTAATCATCAATCACTAATCACCAATCATCAATCATCAATCATCAATCATCAATCATCAATCATCAATCATCAATCATCAATCATCAATCATTAATCATCAATCATCAATCATCAATCATCAATCATCAATCATCAATCATCATTCATCAATCATCAATCATCAATCATCAATCATCAATCATCAATCATCAATCATCAATCATCTATCATCAATCATCAATCATCAATCATCAATCATCAATCATCAATCATCAATCATCAATCATCAATCATCAATCATCAATCATCAATCATCAATCATCAATCATCAATCATCAATCATCAATCATCAATCATCAATCATCAATCATCAATCACCAATCACCAATCATCAATCATCAATGATCAATCATCCATCATCATTCGTCAATCATCAATCATCAATCATCGATCATCAATCATCAATCATCAATCATCAATCATCAATCATCAATCATCAATCATCAATCATCAATCATCAATCATCAATCATCAATCATCAATCATCAATCATCAATCATCAATCATCAATCATCAATCATCAATCATCAATCATCAATCATCAATCATCAATCATCAATCATCAATCATCAATCATCAATCATCAATCATCAATAATCAATCATCAATCATCAATAATCAATCATCAATCAACAATCATCAATCATCGATCATCAATCATCAATCATCAATCATCAAGCATCAATCGTCAATCATCAATCATCAATCATCAATCATCAAACATGATCCTCAATGACCAATCATCAATCATCAATGATCAATAATCAATCATCTATCATCAATCATCAATCATCTATCATCTCCAAACAATCATTAATCATCAATCACCAATCACCAATCATCAATCATCAATCATCAATCATCAATCATCAATCATCAATCATCAATCATCAATCATCAATCATCAATCATCAATCATCAATCATCAATCATCAATCATCAATCATCAATCATCAATCATCAATTATCAATCATCAATCATCAATCATCAATCATCAATCATCAATCATCAATCATCAATCATTAATCATCAATCATCAATCATCAATCTTCAATCACCAGCCTTAAATCATCAATCATCAACCATCTATCATCAATCATCAATCATCAATCTTCAATCATCAATCAGCAATCATCAATCATCAATCATCAATCATCAATCATCAATCATCAATCATCAATCATCAATCATCAATCATCAATCATCAATCATCAATCATCCATCATCAATCAACAATCATCAATCATCAATCATCAATCATCAATCATCAATCATCAATCATCAATCATCAATCATCAATCATCAATCATCAATCATCAATCATCAATCATCAATCATCAATCATCAATCATTAATCATCAATCATCAATCATCAATCTTCAATCACCAGCCTTAAATCATCAATCATCAACCATCTATCATCAATCATCAATCATCAATCATCAATCATCAATCATTAATCATCAATCTTCAATCATCAATCATCAATCATCAATCATCAATCATCAATCATCAATCATCAATCTTCAATCATCAATCAGCAATCATCAATCATCAATCATCAATCATCAATCATCAATCATCAATCATCAATCATCCATCATCAATCAACAATCATCAATCATCAATCATCAATCATCAATCATCAATCATCAATCATCAATCATCAATCATCAATCATCAATCATCAATCATCAATCATCAATCATCAATCATCAATCATCAATCATTAATCATCAATCATCAATCATCAATCATTAATCATCAATCTTCAATCATCAATCATCAATCATCAATCATCAATCATCAATCATCAATCTTCAATCATCAATCAGCAATCATCAATCATCAATCATCAATCATCAATCATCAATCATCAATCATCAATCATCCATCATCAATCAACAATCATCAATCATCAATCATCAATCATCAATCATCAATCATCAATCATCAATCATCAATCATCAATCATCAATCATCAATCATCAATCATCAATCATCAATCATCAATCATCAATCATCAATCATTAATCATCAATCATCAATCATCAATCTTCAATCACCAGCCTTAAATCATCAATCATCAACCATCTATCATCAATCATCAATCATCAATCATCAGTCATCAATTTTCAAATACCAGCCTTAAATCATCAATCATCAATCATCAGTCATCAATCATAAATCGTTAATCATCAATCATCAATCATCAATCATCAACCATCAATCATCAATCATCAATCATCAATCATCAATCATCAATCATCAATCATCAATCATCAATCATCAATCATCAATCATCAATCATCAATCATCAATCATCAATCATCAATCATCGATCATCAATCATCAATCATCAATCATCAATCATCAATCATCAATCATCAATCATCAATCATCAATTATCAATTATCAATTATCAGTCATCAATCATCAATCGCCACTCATCAATGATCAATCATCAATCATCAATCATCAATCATCAGTCATCAATCATCAATCATTAATAATCAATCATCAATCATCAATCATTAATCATCAATCTTCAATCATCAATCATCAATCATCAATCATCAATCATCAATCATCAATCATCAATCATCAATCTTCAATCATCAATCAGCAATCATCAATCATCAATCATCAATCATCAATCATCAATCATCAATCATCCATCATCAATCAACAATCATCAATCATCAATCATCAATCATCAATCATCAATCATCAATCATCAATCATCAATCATCAATCATCAATCATCAATCATCAATCATCAATCATCAATCATCAATCATCAATCATCAATCATCAATCATCAATCATCAATCACCAATCATTAATCATCAATCATCAATCATCAATCTTCAATCACCAGCCTTAAATCATCAATCATCAACCATCTATCATCAATCATCAATCATCAGTCATCAATTTTCAAATACCAGCCTTAAATCATCAATCATCAATCATCAGTCATCAATCATAAATCGTTAATCATCAATCATCAATCATCAATCATCAATCATCAATCATCAATCATCAACCATCAATCATCAATCATCAATCATCAATCATCAATCATCAATCATCAATCATCAATCATCAATCATCAATCATCAATCATCAATCATCAATCATCAATCATCGATCATCAATCATCAATCATCAATCATCAATCATCAATCATCAATCATCAATCATCAATCATCAATTATCAATTATCAATTATCAGTCATCAATCATCAATCGCCACTCATCAATGATCAATCATCAATCATCAATCATCAATCATCAGTCATCAATCATCAATCATTAATAATCAATCATCAATCATCAATCATTAATCATCAATCTTCAATCATCAATCATCAATCATCAATCATCAATCATCAATCATCAATCATCAATCATCAATCTTCAATCATCAATCAGCAATCATCAATCATCAATCATCAATCATCAATCATCAATCATCAATCATCCATCATCAATCAACAATCATCAATCATCAATCGTCAATCATCAATCATCAATCATCAATCATCAATCATCAATCATCAATCATCAATCATCAATCATCAATCATCAATCATCAATCATCAATCATCAATCATTAATCATCAATCATCAATCATCAATCTTCAATCACCAGCCTTAAATCATCAATCATCAACCATCTATCATCAATCATCAATCATCAATCATCAGTCATCAATTTTCAAATACCAGCCTTAAATCATCAATCATCAATCATCAGTCATCAATCATAAATCGTTAATCATCAATCATCAATCATCAATCATCAATCATCAATCATCAACCATCAATCATCAATCATCAATCATCAATCATCAATCATCAATCATCAATCATCAATCATCAATCATCGATCATCAATCATCAATCATCAATCATCAATCATCAATCATCAATCATCAATCATCAATCATCAATCATCAATCATCAATCATCAATCATCAATCATCAATCATCAATCATCAATCATCAATCATCAATAATCAATCATCAATCATCAATAATCAATCATCAATCAACAATCATCAATCATCGATCATCAATCATCAATCATCAATCATCAAGCATCAATCGTCAATCATCAATCATCAATCATCAATCATCAATCATCAATCATCAAACATGATCCTCAATGACCAATCATCAATCATCAATGATCAATAATCAATCATCTAACATCAATCATCAATCATCTATCATCTCCAAACAATCATTAATCATCAATCACCCATCACCAATCATCAATCATCAATCATCAAGCATCAATCGTCAATCATCAATCATCAATCATCAATCATCAATCATCAATCATCAATCATCAATCATCAATCATCAATCATCAATCATCAATCATCAATCATCAATCATCAATCATCAATCATCAATCATCAATCATCAATCATCAATCATCAATCATCAATCATCAATCATCAATAATCAATCATCAATCATCAATCATCAATTATCAATCATCAATCACCAATCACCAATCATCAATCATCAATCATCAATCATCAATCATCAAACATCAATGATCAATCATCCATCATCAATCATCAATCGTCAATCATCAATCATCAATCATCAAGCGTCAGTCATCAGTCATCAGTCATCAATCATCAATCATTAATAATCAATCACCAATCATCAATCATCAATCATCAATCATCAATCATCAATCATCAATCATCAATCATCAATCATTAATCATCAATCATCAATCATAAATCATCAATCATCAATCATCATTCATCAATCATCAATCATCAATCATCAATCATCAATCATCAATCATCAATCATCAATCATCAATCATCAATCATCTATCATCAATCATCAATCATCAATCATCAATCATCAATCATCAATCATCAATCATCAATCATCAATCATCAATCATCAATCATCAATCATCAATCATCAATCACCAATCACCAATCATCAATCATCAATCATCAATCATCAAACATCAATGATCAATCATCCATCATCATTCGTCAATCATCAATCATCAATCATCGATCATCAATCATCAATCATCAATCATCAATCATCAATCATCAATCATCAATCATCAATCATCAATCATCAATCATCAATCATCAATCATCAATCATCAATCATCAATCATCAATCATCAATCATCAATCATCAATCATCAATCATCAATCATTAATCATCAATCATCAATCATCAATCATCAATCTTCAATCACCAGCCTTAAATCATCAATAATCAACCATCTATCATCAATCATCAATCATCAATCATCAATCATCATCAATCATCAATCATCAATCATCAATCATCAATCATCAATCATCAATCATCAATGATCAATCATCAATCATCAATCATCAATAATCAGTCATCAATCATCAATCATCAATCATCAAACATCAATCATCAATCATCAATCATCAATCATCAATCATCAATCATCAATCATCAATCAACAATCATCAATCATCAATCATCAATCATCAATCATCAATCATCAATCATCAATCATCAATCATCAATCATCAATCATCAATCATCAATCATCAATCATCAATCATCAATCGTCAATCATCAATCATCAATCATCCATCATCAATCATCAATCATCAATCATCAATCATCAATCATCAATCATCAATCATCAATCATCAATCATCAATCATCGATCATCAATCATCAATCATCAATCATCAATCACCAATCATCAATCATCAATCATCAATCATCAATCATCAATCATCAATCATCAATCATCAATCATCAATCATCAATCATCAATCATCAATCATCAATCATCAATCATCAATCATCAATCATCAATAATCAATCATCAATCATCAATCATCAATCATCAATTATCAATCATCAATCACCAATCACCAATCATCAATCATCAATCATCAATCATCAAACATCAATGATCAATCATCCATCATCAATCATCAATCGTCAATCATCAATCATCAATCATCAAGCGTCAGTCATCAGTCATCAGTCATCAATCATCAATCATTAATAATCAATCATCAATCATAATTAATCAATCATCAATCATCAATCATCAATAATCAATCATCAATCATCAATCATCAATCATCAATCATCAATCATCAATCATCATTCATCAATCATCAAACATCAATCATCAATCATCAATCATCAATCATTAATCATCAATCATCAATCATCAATCATCAATCATCAATCATCAAACGTCAATCATCAATCATCAGTCATCAGTCATCAATCATCAATCATCAATCATCAATCATCAATCATCAATCATCAATCATCAATCATCAATCATCAATCATCAATCATCAATCATCAATCATCAATCATCAATCATCAATCATCAATAATCAATTATCAGTCATCAATCATCAATCATCAATCAACAATCATCAATCATCAATCATCAATCATCAATCGTCAAGCATCAATCGTCAATCATCAATCATGAATCATGAATCATGAATCATGAATCATCAATCATCAATCTTCAATAATCAATCATCAATCATCAATCATCAATCATCAATCATCAATCATCAATCATCAATCATCAATTATCAATCATCAATTACCAATCACCAATCATCAATCATCAATCATCAATCATCAAACATCAATGATTAATCATCCATCATCATTCGTCAATCATCAATCATCAATCATCGATCATCAATCATCAATCATCAATCATCAATCATCAATCATCAATCATCAATCATCAATCATCAATCATCAATTATCAATCATCAATCATCAACCATCAATAATCAATCATCAATCATCAATCATCCATCAACAATCATCAATCATCAATCATCAATCATCAAGCATCAATCGTCAATCATCAATCATCAATCATCAATCATCAATCATCAATCATCAATCATCAATCATCAATCATCAATCATCAATCATCAATCATCAATCATCAATCATCAATCATCAATCATCAATCATCAATCATCAATCATCAAACATCAATCATCAATGATCAATCATCAATCATCAATGATCAATAATCAATCATATATCATCAATCATCAATCATCTATCATCTCCCAACAATCATTAATCATCAATCACCAATCACCAATCATCAATCATCAATCATCAATCATCAATCATCAATCATCAATCATCAATCATCAATCATCAATCATCAATCATCAATCATCAATCATTAATCATCAATCATCAATCATCAATCATCAATCATCAATCATCAATCATCATTCATCAATCATCAATCATCAATCATCAATCATCAATCATGAATCATCAATCATCAATCATCTATCATCAATCATCAATCATCAATCATCAATCATCAATCATCAATCATCAATCATCAATCATCAATCATCAATCATCAATCATCAATCATCAATCATCAATCATCAATCATCAATCATCAATCACCAATCACCAATCATCAATCATCAATCATCAATCATCAAACATCAATGATCAATCATCCATCATCATTCGTCAATCATCAATCATCAATCATCGATCATCAATCATCAATCATCAATCATCAATCATCAATCATCAATCATCAATCATCAATCATCAATCATCAATCATCAATCATCAATCATCAATCATCAATCATCAATCATTAATCATCAATCATCAATCATCAATCATCAATCATCAATCATCAATCATCAATCATCAATCATCAATCATCAATCATCAATAATCAATCATCAATCATCAATAATCAATCATCAATCAACAATCATCAATCATCGATCATCAATCATCAATCATCAATCATCAAGCATCAATCGTCAATCATCAATCATCAATCATCAATCATCAATCATCAATCATCAAACATGATCCTCAATGACCAATCATCAATCATCAATGATCAATAATCAATCATCTATCATCAATCATCAATCATCTATCATCTCCAAACAATCATTAATCATCAATCACCAATCACCAATCATCAATCATCAATCATCAATCATCAATCATCAATCATCAATCATCAATCATCAATCATCAATCATCAATTATCAATCATCAATCATCAATCATCAATCATCAATCATCAATCATCAATCATCAATCATGAATCATCAATCATCAATCATCAATCATCAATCATCAAACATCAATTATCAATCATCTATTATCAGTCATCAATCATCAATCGCCACTCATCAATGATCAATCATCAATCATCAATCATCAATCATCAGTCATCAATCATCAATCATTAATCATCAATCTTCAATCATCAATCATCAATCATCAATGATCAATCATCCATCATCAATCATCAATCGTCAATCATCAATCATCAATCATCAAGCGTCAGTCATCAGTCATCAATCATCAATCATTAATAATCAATCATCAATCATAAATAAGCAATCATCAATCATCAATCATCAATCATCAATAATCAATCATAAATCATCAATCATCAATCATCAATCATCAATCATCAATCATCATTCATCAATCATCAAACATTAATCATCAATCATCAATCATCAATCATCAATCATCAATCATCAATCATCAATCATCAATCATCAATCATCAATCATCAATCATCAAACGTCAATCATCAATCATCCGTCATCAGTCATCAATCATCAATCATCAATCATCAATCATCAATCATCAATCATCAATCATCAATCATTAATCATCAATCATCAATCATCAATCATCAATAATCAATTATCAATCATCAATCATCAATCATCAATCATCAATCATCAATCATCAATCATCAATCATCAATCATCAAGCATCAATCGTCAATCATCAATCATGAATCATCAATCATCAATCATCAATCATCAATCATCAATCATCAATCATCAATCATCAATCATCAATCATCAATCATCAATCATCAATCATCAATCATCAATCATCAATCATCAATCATCAATCATCAATCATCAATCATCAATCATCAATCATCAATCATCAATCAACAATCATCAATCATCAATCATCAATCATCAATCATCAATCATCAATCATCAATCATCAATCATCAATGATCAATCATCAATCATCAATCTTCAATCACCAGCCTTAAATCATCAATCATCAACCATCTATCATCAATCATCAATCATCAATCATCAGTCATCAATTTTCAAATACCAGCCTTAAATCATCAATCATCAATCATCAGTCATCAATCATAAATCGTTAATCATCAATCATCAATCATCAATCATCAATCATCAACCATCAATCATCAATCATCAATCATCAATCATCAATCATCAATCATCAATCATCAATCATCAATCATCAATCATCAATTATCAATCATCAATCATCAATCATCAATCATCAATCAACAATCATCAATCATCAATCATCAATCATCAATCATCAATTATCAATCATCAATCATCAGTCATCAATCATCAATCATCATTCGTCAATCATCAATCATCAATCATCAATCATCAATCATCAATCATCAATCATCAATCAAAAATCATCAATCATCAATCATCAATCATCAATCATCAATCATCAATCATCAATCATCAATCATCAATCATCAATCATCAATCATTAATCATCAATCATCAGTCATCAATCATCAATCATCATTCGTCAATCATCAATCATCAATCATCAATCATCAATCATCAATCAACAATCATCAATCATCAATCATCAATCATCAAGCATCAATCGTCAATCATCAATCATCAATCATCAATCATCAATCATCAATCATCAATCATCAATCATCAATCATCAATCATCAATCATCAATCATCAATCATCAATCATCAATCATCAATCATCAATTATCAATCATCAATCACCAATCACCAATCATCAATCATCAATCATCAAACATCAATGATCAATCATCCATCATCAATCATCAATCGTCAATCATCAATCATCAATCATCAAGCGTCAGTCATCAGTCATCAATCATCAATCATTAATAATCAATCATCAATCATAAATAAGCAATCATCAATCATCAATCATCAATCATCAATAATCAATCATAAATCATCAATCATCAATCATCAATCATCAATCATCAATCATCATTCATCAATCATCAAACATTAATCATCAATCATCAATCATCAATCATCAATCATCAATCATCAATCATCAATCATCAATCATCAATCATCAATCATCAAACGTCAATCATCAATCATCCGTCATCAGTCATCAATCATCAATCATCAATCATCAATCATCAATCATTAATCATCAATCATCAATCATCAATCATCAATAATCAATTATCAATCATCAATCATCAATCATCAATCATCAATCATCAATCAACAATCATCAATCATCAATCATCAAGCATCAATCGTCAATCATCAATCATGAATCATCAATCATCAATCATCAATCATCAATCATCAATCATCAATCATCAATCATCAATCATCAATCATCAATCATCAATCATCAATCATCAATCATCAATCATCAATCATCAATCATCAATCATCAATCATCAATCATCAATCATCAATCGTCAATCATCAATCATCAATCATCAATCATCAATCATCAATCATCAATCATCAATTATCAATCATCAATCACCAATCACCAATCATCAATCATCAACATCAATGATCAATCATCCATCATCATTCGTCAATCATCAATCATCAATCATCGATCATCAATCATCAATCATCAAGCATCAATTGTCAATCATCAATCATCAATCATCAATCATCAATCATCAATCATCAATCATCAAGCATCAATGGTCAATCATCAATCATCAATCATCAATCATCAATCATCAATCATCAATCATCAATCATCAATCATCAATCATCAATCATCAATCATCAATCATCAATCATCAATCAACAATCATCAATCATCAATCATCAATCATCAATCATCAATCATCAAGCATCAATCGTCAATCATCAATCATGAATCATCAATCATCAATCATCAATCATCAATCATCAATCATCAATCATCAATCATCAATCATCAATCATCAATCATCAATCATCAATCATCAATCATCAATCATCAATCATCAATTATCAATCATCAATCACCAATCACCAATCATCAATCATCAATCATCGAACATCAATCAACAATCATCAATCATCAATCGTCAATCATCAATCATCAATCATCAAGCATCAATCGTCAATCATCAATCATCCATCATCAATCATCAATCGTCAATCATCAATCATCAAGCGTCAGTCATCAGTCATCAATCATTAATAATCAATCATCAATCATAAATAAGCAATAATCAATCAATAATCATCAATCATCAATAATCAATCATCAAATCATCAATCATCAATCATCAATCATCACTCATCAATCATCAATCATCACTCATCAATCATCAAACATCAATCATCAATCATCAATCATCAATCATCAATCATCAATCATCAATCATCAATCATCAATCATCAATCATCAAACGTCAATCATCAATCATCAGTCATCAGTCATCAATCATCAATCATCAATTATCAATCATCACTCATCAATCATCAATCATCAATCATCAATCATCAATCATCAATCATCAATCATCAATCATCAATCATCAATCATCAATCATCAATCATCAATCATCAATCAACAATCATCAATCATCAATCATCAATCATCAATCATCAATCATCAATCATCAAGCATCAATCGTCAATCATCAATCATCCATCATCAATCATCAATCGTCAATCATCAATCATCAATCATCAATCATCAATCATCAATCATCAATCAACAATCATCAATCATCAATCATCAATCATCAATCATCAATCATCAAGCATCAATCGTCAATCATCAATCATGAATCATCAATCATCAATCATCAATCATCAATCATCAATCATCAATCATCAATCATCAATCATCAATCAACAATCATCAATCATCAATCATCAATCATCAATCATCAATCATCAAGCATCAATCGTCAATCATCAATCATGAATCATCATCATCAATCATCAATCATCAATCATCAATCATCAATCATCAATCATCAATCATCAATCATCAATCATCAATCATCAATCATCAATCATCAATCATCAATCATCAATCATCAATCATCAATCATCAATCATCAATCATCAATCATCAATCATCAATCAACAATCATCAATCATCAATCATCAATCATCAATCATCAATCATCAAGCATCAATCGTCAATCATCAATCATCCATCATCAATCATCAATCGTCAATCATCAATCATCAAGCGTCAGTCATCAGTCATCAATCATTAATAATCAATCATCAATCATAAATAAGCAATAATCAATCAATAATCATCAATCATCAATAATCAATCATCAATCATCAATCATCAATCATCAATCATCACTCATCAATCATCAATCATCACTCATCAATCATCAAACATCAATCATCAATCATCAATCATCAATCATCAATCATCAATCATCAATCATCAATCATCAATCATCAATCATCAATCATCAATCATCAAACGTCAATCATCAATCATCAGTCATCAGTCATCAATCATCAATCATCAATTATCAATCATCACTCATCAATCATTAATCATCAATCATCAATCATCAATCATCAATCATCAATAATCAATCATCAATCATCAATCATCAATCAACAATCATCAATTATCAATCATCAATCATCGATCATCAAGCATCAATCGTCAATCATCAATCATGAATCATGAATCATTAATCATCAATCATCAATCATCAATCATCAATCATCAATCATCAATCATCAATCATCAATCATCAATCATCAATCATCAATTATCAATCATCAATCACCAATCACCAATCATCAATCATCAAACATCAATGATAAATCATCCATCATCATTCGTCAATCATCAATCATCAATCATCGATCATCAATCATCAATCATCAATCATCAATCATCAATCATCAATTATCAATCATCAATCATCAATCATCAATCTTCAATAATCAATCATCAATCATCAATCATCAATCATCAATCATCAATCAACAATCATCAATCATCAATCATCAATCATCAATCATCAATCAGCAATCATCAATAATCAAGCATCAATCGTCAATCATCAATCATCAATCATCAAGCATCGATCGTCAATCATCAATCATCAATCATCAATCATCAATCATCAATCATCAATCATCAATCATCAATCATCAATCATCAAACATCAATCATCAATGATCAATCATCAATCATCAATCATCAATCATCAATCATCAATCATCAATCATCAATCATCAATCATCAATCATCAATCATCAATCATCAATCATCAATCATCAATCATCAATCATCAATCATCAATCATCAATCATCAATCATCAATCATCAATCATCAATCTTCAATCATCAATCTTCAATCATCAATCAGCAATCATCAATCATCAATCATCAATCATCAATCATCAATCATCCATCATCAATCAACAATCATCAATCATCAATCATCAATCATCAATCATCAATCATCAATCATCAATCATCAATCATCAATCAACAATCATCAATCATCAATCATCAGTCATCAATCATCAATCATCATTCGTCAATCATCAATCATCAATCATCAATCATCAATCATCAATCATCAATCATCAATCAAAAATCATCAATCATCAATCATCAATCATCAATCATCAATCATTAATCATCAATCATCAATCATCAATCATTAATCATCAATCATCAGTCATCAATCATCAATCATCATTCGTCAATCATCAATCATCAATCATCAATCATCAATCAACAATCATCAATCATCAATCATCAATCATCAAGCATCAATCGTCAATCATCAATCATCAATCATCAATCATCAATCATCAATCATCAATCATCAATCATCAATCATCAATCATCAATCATCAATCATCAATCATCAATCATCAATCATCAATCATCAATCATCAATCATCAATCATCAATCATCAATTATCAATCATCAATCACCAATCACCAATCATCAATCATCAATCATCAAACATCAATGATCAATCATCCATCATCAATCATCAATCGTCAATCATCAATCATCAATCATCAAGCGTCAGTCATCAGTCATCAATCATCAATCATTAATAATCAATCATCAATCATAAATAAGCAATCATCAATCATCAATCATCAATCATCAATAATCAATCATAAATCATCAATCATCAATCATCAATCATCAATCATCAATCATCATTCATCAATCATCAAACATTAATCATCAATCATCAATCACCAATCATCAATCATCAATCATCAATCATCAATCATCAATCATCAATCATCAATCATCAATCATCAAACGTCAATCATCAATCATCCGTCATCAGTCATCAATCATCAATCATCAATCATCAATCATCAATCATTAATCATCAATCATCAATCACCAATCATCAATAATCAATTATCAATCATCAATCATCAATCATCAATCATCAATCATCAATCATCAATCATCAATAATCAATCATCAATCATCAATCATCCATCAACAATCATCAATCATCAATCATCAATCATCAAGCATCAATCGTCAATCATCAATCATCAATCATCAATCATCAATCATCAATCATCAATCATCAATCATCAATCATCAATCATCAATCATCAATCATCAATCATCAATCATCAATCATCAAACATCAATCATCAATGATCAATCATCAATCATCAATGATCAATAATCAATCATATATCATCAATCATCAATCATCAATCATCCATCATCAATCAACAATCATCAATCATCAATCATCAATCATCAATCATCAATCATCAATCATCAATCATCAATCATCAATCAACAATCATCAATCATCAATCATCAATCATCAACCATCAATCATCAATCATCAATCATCAATCATCAATCATCAATCATTAATCATAAATCATCAATCATCAATCTTCAATCACCAGCCTTAAATCATCAATCATCAACCATCTATCATCAATCATCAATCATCAATCATCAGTCATCAATTTTCAAATACCAGCCTTAAATCATCAATCATCAATCATCAGTCATCAATCATAAATCGTTAATCATCAATCATCAATCATCAATCATCAATCATCAACCATCAATCATCAATCATCAATCATCAATCATCAATCATCAATCATCAATCATCAATCATCAATCATCAATCATCAATTATCAATCATCAATCATCAATCATCAATCATCAATCAACAATCATCAATCATCAATCATCAATCATCAATCATCAATTATCAATCATCAATCATCAGTCATCAATCATCAATCATCATTCGTCAATCATCAATCATCAATCATCAATCATCAATCATCAATCATCAATCATCAATCAAAAATCATCAATCATCAATCATCAATCATCAATCATCAATCATCAATCATCAATCATCAATCATCAATCATCAATCATTAATCATCAATCATCAGTCATCAATCATCAATCATCATTCGTCAATCATCAATCATCAATCATCAATCATCAATCATCAATCAACAATCATCAATCATCAATCATCAATCATCAAGCATCAATCGTCAATCATCAATCATCAATCATCAATCATCAATCATCAATCATCAATCATCAATCATCAATCATCAATCATCAATCATCAATCATCAATCATCAATCATCAATCATCAATCATCAATCATCAATTATCAATCATCAATCACCAATCACCAATCATCAATCATCAATCATCAAACATCAATGATCAATCATCCATCATCAATCATCAATCGTCAATCATCAATCATCAATCATCAAGCGTCAGTCATCAGTCATCAATCATCAATCATTAATAATCAATCATCAATCATAAATAAGCAATCATCAATCATCAATCATCAATCATCAATAATCAATCATAAATCATCAATCATCAATCATCAATCATCAATCATCAATCATCAATCATCATTCATCAATCATCAAACATTAATCATCAATCATCAATCATCAATCATCAATCATCAATCATCAATCATCAATCATCAATCATCAATCATCAATCATCAATCATCAATCATCAATCATCAATCATCAATCATCAAACGTCAATCATCAATCATCCGTCATCAGTCATCGATCATCAATCATCAATCATCAATCATCAATCATCAATCATTAATCATCAATCATCAATCATCAATCATCAAGCATCAATCGTCAATCATCAATCATCAATCATCAATCATCAATCATCAATAATCAATCATCAATCATCAATCATCCATCAACAATCATCAATCATCAATCATCAATCATCAAGCATCAATCGTCAATCATCAATCATCAATCATCAATCATCAATCATCAATCATCAATCATCAATCATCAATCATCAATCATCAATCATCAATCATCAATCATCAATCATCAATCATCAATCATCAATCATCAATCATCAAACATCAATCATCAATGATCAATCATCAATCATCAATGATCAATAATCAATCATATATCATCAATCATCAATCATCTATCATCTCCCAACAATCATTAATCATCAATCACCAATCACCAATCATCAATCATCAATCATCAATCATCAATCATCAATCATCAATCATCAATCATCAATCATCAATCATCAATCATCAATCATCAATCATCAATCATCAATCATTAATCATCAATCATCAATCATCAATCATCAATCATCAATCATCAATCATCATTCATCAATCATCAATCATCAATCATCAATCATCAATCATGAATCATCAATCATCAATCATCTATCATCAATCATCAATCATCAATCATCAATCATCAATCATCAATCATCAATCATCAATCATCAATCATCAATCATCAATCATCAATCATCAATCATCAATCATCAACCATCAATCATCAATCATCAATCATCAATCATCAATCATCAATCATCAATCATCAATCATCAATCATCAATCACCAATCACCAATCATCAATCATAAATCATCAATCATCAAACATCAATAATCAATCATCCATCATCATTCGTCAATCATCAATCATCAATCATCGATCATCAATCATCAATCATCAATCATCAATCATCAATCATCAATCATCAATCATCAATCATCAATCATCAATCATCAATCATCAATCATCAATCATCAATCATCAATCATCAATCATCAATCATCAATCATCAATCATCAATCATCAATCATCAATAATCAATCATCAATCATCAATAATCAATCATCAATAAACAATCATCAATCATCGATCATCAATCATCAATCATCAAGCATCAATCGTCAATCATCAATCATCAATCATCAATCATCAATCATCAATCATCAAACATGATCCTCAATGACCAATCATCAATCATCAATGATCAATAATCAATCATCTATCATCAATCATCAATCATCTATCATCTCCAAACAATCATTAATCATCAATCACCAATCACCAATCATCAATCATCAATCATCAATCATCAATCATCAATCATCAATCATCAATCATCAATCATCAATCATCAATCATCAATCATCAATTATCAATCATCAATCATCAATCATCAATCATCAATCATCAATCATCAATCATGAATCATCAATCATCAATCATCAATCATCAATCATCAATCATCAAACATCAATTATCAATCATCAATTATCAGTCATCAATCATCAATCGCCACTCATCAATGATCAATCATCAATCATCAATCATCAATCATCAGTCATCAATCATCAATCATTAATCATCAATCTTCAATCATCAATCATCAAACATCAATGATCAATCATCCATCATCAATCATCAATCGTCAATCATCAATCATCAATCATCAAGCGTCAGTCATCAGTCATCAATCATCAATCATTAATAATCAATCATCAATCATAAATAAGCAATCATCAATCATCAATCATCAATCATCAATAATCAATCATAAATCATCAATCATCAATCATCAATCATCAATCATCATTCATCAATCATCAAACATTAATCATCAATCATCAATCATCAATCATCAATCATCAATCATCAATCATCAATCATCAATCATCAATCATCAAACGTCAATCATCAATCATCCGTCATCAGTCATCAATCATCAATCATCAATCATCAATCATCAATCATCAATCATCAATCATTAATCATCAATCATCAATCATCAATCATCAATAATCAATTATCAATCATCAATCATCAATCATCAATCATCAATCATCAATCAACAATCATCAATCATCAATCATCAAGCATCAATCGTCAATCATCAATCATGAATCATCAATCATCAATCATCAATCATCAATCATCAATCATCAATCATCAATCATCAATCATCAATCATCAATCATCAATCATCAATCATCAATCATCAATCATCAATCATCAATCATCAATCATCAATCATCAATCATCAATCATCAATCATCAATCTTCAATCATCAATCAGCAATCATCAATCATCAATCATCAATCATCAATCATCAATCATCAATCATCAATCATCCATCATCAATCAACAATCATCAATCATCAATCATCAATCATCAATCATCAATCATCAATCATCAATCATCAATCAACAATCATCAATCATCAATCATCAATCATCAATCATCAATCATCAATCATCAATCATCAATCATCAATCATCAATCATCAATCATCAATCATCAATCATTAATCATCAATCATCAATCATCAATCTTCAATCACCAGCCTTAAATCATCAATCATCAACCATCTATCATCAATCATCAATCATCAATCATCAGTCATCAATTTTCAAATACCAGCCTTAAATCATCAATCATCAATCATCAGTCATCAATCATAAATCGTTAATCATCAATCATCAATCATCAATCATCAATCATCAACCATCAATCATCAATCATCAATCATCAATCATCAATCATCAATCATCAATCATCAATCATCAATCATCAATCATCAATTATCAATCATCAATCATCAATCATCAATCATCAATCAACAATCATCAATCATCAATCATCAATCATCAATCATCAATTATCAATCATCAATCATCAGTCATCAATCATCAATCATCATTCGTCAATCATCAATCATCAATCATCAATCATCAATCATCAATCATCAATCATCAATCACAAATCATCAATCATCAATCATCAATCATCAATCATCAATCATCAATCATCAATCATTAATCATCTATCATCTATCATCAATCATCAATCATCAATCATCATTCGTCAATCATCAATCATCAATCATCAATCATCAATCATCAATCAACAATCATCAATCATCAATCATCAATCATCAAGCATCAATCGTCAATCATCAATCATCAATCATCAATCATCAATCATCAATCATCAATCATCAATCATCAATCATCAATCATCAATCATCAATCATCAATCATCAATCATCAATCATCAATCATCAATCATCAATCATCAATCATCAATTATCAATCATCAATCACCAATCACCAATCATCAATCATCAATCATCAAACATCAATGATCAATCATCCATCATCAATCGTCAATCATCAATCATCAATCATCAAGCGTCAGTCATCAGTCATCAATCATCAATCATTAATAATCAATCATCAATCATAAATAAGCAATCATCAATCATCAATCATCAATCATCAATAATCAATCATAAATCATCAATCATCAATCATCAATCATCAATCATCAATCATCATTCATCAATCATCAAACATTAATCATCAATCATCAATCATCAATCATCAATCATCAATCATCAATCATCAATCATCAATCATCAATCATCAATCATCAAACGTCAATCATCAATCATCCGTCATCAGTCATCAATCATCAATCATCAATCATCAATCATCAATCATCAATCATTAATCATCAATCATCAATCATCAATCATCAATGATCAATTATCAATCATCAATCATCAATCATCAATCATCAATCATCAATCAACAATCATCAATCATCAATCATCAAGCATCAATCGTCAATCATCAATCATGAATCATCAATCATCAATCATCAATCATCAATCATCAATCATCAATCATCAATCATCAATCATCAATCATCAATCATCAATCATCAATCATCAATCATCAATCATCAATCATCAATCATCAATCATCAATCATCAATCGTCAATCATCAATCATCAATCATCAATCATCAATCATCAATCATCAATTATCAATCATCAATCACCAATCACCAATCATCAATCATCAAACATCAATGATCAATCATCCATCATCATTCGTCAATCATCAATCATCAATCATCGATCATCAATCATCAATCATCAAGCATCAATTGTCAATCATCAATCATCAATCATCAATCATCAATCATCAATCATCAAGCATCAATCGTCAATCATCAATCATCAATCATCAATCATCAATCATCAATCATCAATCATCAATCATCAATCATCAATCATCAATCATCAATCATCAATCATCAATCATCAATCATCAATCATCAATCATCAATCATCAATCATCAATCATCAATCATCAATCATCAATCAACAATCATCAATCATCAATCATCAATCATCAATCATCAATCATCAAGCATCAATCGTCAATCATCAATCATGAATCATCAATCATCAATCATCAATCATCAATCATCAATCATCAATCATCAATCATCAATCATCAATCATCAATCATCAATCATCAATCATCAATCATCAATCATCAATCATCAATCATCAATCACCAATCACCAATCATCAATCATCAATCATCGAACATCAATGATCAATCATCCATCTTCAATCATCAATCGTCAATCATCAATCATCAATCATCAAGCGTCAGTCATCAGTCATCAATCATTAATAATCAATCATCAATCATAAATAAGCAATAATCAATCAATAATCATCAATCATCAATCATCAATCATCAATCATCAATCATCAATCATCAATCATCAATCATCAATCATCAATCATCACTCATCAATCATCAAACATCAATCATCAATCATTAATCATCAATCATCAATCATCAATCTTCAATCACCAGCCTTAAATCATCAATAATCAACTATCTATCATCAATCATCAATCATCAATCATCAGTCATCAATTTTCAAATACCAGCCTTAAATCATCAATCATCAGTCATCAATCATAAATCGTTAATCATCAATCATCAATCATCAATCATCAATCATCAATCATCAATCATCAACCATCAATCATCAATCATCAATCATCAATCATCAATCATCAATCATCAATCATCAATCATCAATCATCAATCATCAATCATCAATCATCAATCATCAATCATCAATCATCAATCATCAATCATCAATCATCAATCATCAATCATCAATCATCAATCATCAATCATCAATCATCAATCATCAATCATCAATCATCAATCATCAATCATCAATCATTAATCATCAATCATCAATCATCAATCTTCAATCACCAGCCTTAAATCATCAATAATCAACCATCTATCATCAATCATCAATCATCAATCATCAGTCATCAATTTTCAAATACCAGCCTTAAATTATCAATCATCAATCATCAGTCATCAATCATGAATCGTTAATCATCAATCATCAATCATCAATCATTAATCATCAATCATCAACCATCAATCATCAATCATCAATCATGAATCATCAATCATGAATCATCAATCATCAATCATCAATCATCAATCATCAATTATCAATCATCAATCATCAATCATCAATCATCAATCATCAATCATCAATCATCAATCATCAATCATCAATCATCAATCATCAATCATCAATCATCAATCATCAATCATCAATCATCAATCATCAATCATCAATCATCAATCATAAATCATCAATCATCAATCATCAATCATCAATCATCAATCATCAATTATCAATCATCAATCAGCAATCATCAATCATCAATCATCAATAATCAATCATAAATCATCAATCATCAATCCACAATCATCAATCATCAATCATCAATCATCAATTATCAATCATCAATCATCAATCATCAATCATCAATCATCAATCATCAATCATCAATCATCAATCATCAATCATCAATCATCAATCATCAATCATCAATCATCAATCATCAATCTTCAATCATCAATCATCAATCATCAATCATCAATCATCAATCATCATTCGTCAATCATCAATCATCAATCATTAATCATTAATCATCAATCATCAATCATCAATCATCAATAATCAGTCATCAATCATCAATCATCAATCATCAAACATCAATCATCAATCATCAATCATCAATCATCAATCATCAATCATCAATCATCAATCATCAATCATCAATCATCAATCATCAATCATCAATCATCAATCAACAATCATCAATCATCAATCATCAATCATCAATCATCAAGCATCAATCGTCAATCATCAATCATGAATCATCAATCATCAATCATCAATCATCAATCATCAATCATCAATCATCAATCATCAATCATCAATCATCAATCATCAATCATCAATCATCAATCATCAATCATCAATCATCAATCATCAATCATCAATCATCAATCATCAATCATCAATCATCAATCATCAATCATCAATCATCAATCATCAATAATCAATCATCAATCATCAATCATCAATTATCAATCATCAATCACCAATCACCAATCACCAATCATCAATCATCAAACATCAATGATCAATCATCCATCATCAATCATCAATCGTCAATCATCAATCATCAATCATCAAGCGTCAGTCATCAGTCATCAGTCATCAATCATCAATCATTAATAATCAATCATCAATCATAATTAATCAATCATCAATCATCAATCATCAATCATCAATAATCAATCATCAATCATCAATCATCAATCATCAATCATCAATCATCAATCATCAATCATCAATCATCAATCATCAATCATCATTCATCAATCATCAAACATCAATCATCAATCATCAATCATCAATCATTAATCATCAATCATCAATCATCAATCATCAATCATCAATCATCAAACGTCAATCATCAATCATCAGTAATCAGTCATCAATCATCAATCATCAATCATCAATCATCAATCATCAATCATCAATCATCAATCATCAATCATCAATCATCAATCATCAATCATCAATCATCAATCATCAATCATCACTCATCAATCATCAATCATCAATCATCAATAATCAATCATCAATCATCAATCATCAATCAACAATCATCAATCATCAATCATCAATCATCAATCGTCAAGCATCAATCGTCAATCATCAATCATGAATCATGAATCATGAATCATGAATCATCAATCATCAATCATCAATAATCAATCATCAATCATCAATCATCAATCATCAATCATCAATCATCAATCATCAATTATCAATCATCAATTACCAATCACCAATCATCAATCATCAATCATCAATCATCAAACATCAATGATTAATCATCCATCATCATTCGTCAATCATCAATCATCAATCATCGATCATCAATCATCAATCATCAATCATCAATCATCAATCATCAATCATCAATCATCAATCATCAATCATCAATCATCAATCATCAATCATCAATCATCAATCATCAATAATCAATAATCAATCATCAATCATCAATCATCCATCAACAATCATCAATCATCAATCATCAATCATCAAGCATCAATCGTCAATCATCAATCATCAATCATCAATCATCAATCATCAATCATCAATCATCAATCATCAATCATCAATCATCAATCATCAATCATCAATCATCAATCATCAATCATCAATCATCAATCATCAATCATCAATCATCAATCATCAATCATCAAACATCAATCATCAATGATCAATCATCAATCATCAATGATCAATAATCAATCATCTATCATCAATCATCAATCATCTATCATCTCCCAACAATCATTAATCATCAATCACTAATCACCAATCATCAATCATCAATCATCAATCATCAATCATCAATCATCAATCATCAATCATCAATCATTAATCATCAATCATCAATCATCAATCATCAATCATCAATCATCAATCATCATTCATCAATCATCAATCATCAATCATCAATCATCAATCATCAATCATCAATCATCAATCATCAATCATCAATCATCAATCATCAATCATCAATCATCAATCATCAATCATCAATCATCAATCATCAATCATCAATCATCAATCATCAATCATCAATCATCAATCATCAATCATCAATCATCAATCATCAATCATCAATCATCAATCATCAATCACCAATCACCAATCATCAATCATCAATGATCAATCATCCATCATCATTCGTCAATCATCAATCATCAATCATCGATCATCAATCATCAATCATCAATCATCAATCATCAATCATCAATCATCAATCATCAATCATCAATCATCAATCATCAATCATCAATCATCAATCATCAATCATCAATCATCAATCATCAATCATCAATCATCAATCATCAATCATCAATCATCAATCATCAATCATCAATCATCAATCATCAATCATCAATCATCAATCATCAATCATCAATCATCAATCATCAATAATCAATCATCAATCATCAATAATCAATCATCAATCAACAATCATCAATCATCGATCATCAATCATCAATCATCAATCATCAAGCATCAATCGTCAATCAT
Source organism: Stratiomys singularior (assembly GCA_954870665.1). NCBI lineage: Eukaryota > Metazoa > Arthropoda > Insecta > Diptera > Stratiomyidae > Stratiomys > Stratiomys singularior. Next base: position 77,828 of record CATOZT010000162.1, read on the forward strand.
CAATCATCAATCATCAATCATCAAACATGATCCTCAATGACCAATCATCAATCATCAATGATCAATAATCAATCATCTATCATCAATCATCAATCATCTATCATCTCCAAACAATCATTAATCATCAATCACCAATCACCAATCATCAATCATCAATCATCAATCATCAATCATCAATCATCAATCATCAATCATCAATCATCAATCATCAATCATCAATCATCAATCATCAATCATCAATCATCAATCATCAATTATCAATCATCAATCATCAATCATCAATCATCAATCATCAATCATCAATAATCAATCATCAATCATTAATCATCAATCATCAATCATCAATCTTCAATCACCAGCCTTAAATCATCAATCATCAACCATCTATCATCAATCATCAATCATCAATCTTCAATCATCAATCAGCAATCATCAATCATCAATCATCAATCATCAATCATCAATCATCAATCATCAATCATCAATCATCAATCATCCATCATCAATCAACAATCATCAATCATCAATCATCAATCATCAATCATCAATCATCAATCATCAATCATCAATCATCAATCATCAATCATCAATCATCAATCATCAATCATCAATCATCAATCATTAATCATCAATCATCAATCATCAATCTTCAATCACCAGCCTTAAATCATCAATCATCAACCATCTATCATCAATCATCAATCATCAATCATCAATCATCAATCATTAATCATCAATCTTCAATCATCAATCATCAATCATCAATCATCAATCATCAATCATCAATCATCAATCATCAATCTTCAATCATCAATCAGCAATCATCAATCATCAATCATCAATCATCAATCATCAATCATCAATCATCAATCATCCATCATCAATCAACAATCATCAATCATCAATCATCAATCATCAATCATCAATCATCAATCATCAATCATCAATCATCAATCATCAATCATCAATCATCAATCATCAATCATCAATCATCAATCATTAATCATCAATCATCAATCATCAATCATTAATCATCAATCTTCAATCATCAATCATCAATCATCAATCATCAATCATCAATCATCAATCATCAATCTTCAATCATCAATCAGCAATCATCAATCATCAATCATCAATCATCAATCATCAATCATCAATCATCAATCATCCATCATCAATCAACAATCATCAATCATCAATCATCAATCATCAATCATCAATCATCAATCATCAATCATCAATCATCAATCATCAATCATCAATCATCAATCATCAATCATCAATCATCAATCATCAATCATCAATCATCAATCATTAATCATCAATCATCAATCATCAATCTTCAATCACCAGCCTTAAATCATCAATCATCAACCATCTATCATCAATCATCAATCATCAATCATCAGTCATCAATTTTCAAATACCAGCCTTAAATCATCAATCATCAATCATCAGTCATCAATCATAAATCGTTAATCATCAATCATCAATCATCAATCATCAACCATCAATCATCAATCATCAATCATCAATCATCAATCATCAATCATCAATCATCAATCATCAATCATCAATCATCAATCATCAATCATCAATCATCAATCATCAATCATCGATCATCAATCATCAATCATCAATCATCAATCATCAATCATCAATCATCAATCATCAATCATCAATTATCAATTATCAATTATCAGTCATCAATCATCAATCGCCACTCATCAATGATCAATCATCAATCATCAATCATCAATCATCAGTCATCAATCATCAATCATTAATAATCAATCATCCATCATCAATCATTAATCATCAATCTTCAATCATCAATCATCAATCATCAATCATCAATCATCAATCATCAATCATCAATCATCAATCTTCAATCATCAATCAGCAATCATCAATCATCAATCATCAATCATCAATCATCAATCATCAATCATCCATCATCAATCAACAATCATCAATCATCAATCATCAATCATCAATCATCAATCATCAATCATCAATCATCAATCATCAATCATCAATCATCAATCATCAATCATCAATCATCAATCATCAATCATCAATCATCAATCATCAATCACCAATCATTAATCATCAATCATCAATCATCAATCTTCAATCACCAGCCTTAAATCATCAATCATCAACCATCTATCATCAATCATCAATCATCAATCATCAGTCATCAATTTTCAAATACCAGCCTTAAATCATCAATCATCAATCATCAGTCATCAATCATAAATCGTTAATCATCAATCATCAATCATCAATCATCAATCATCAATCATCAACCATCAATCATCAATCATCAATCATCAATCATCAATCATCAATCATCAATCATCAATCATCAATCATCAATCATCAATCATCAATCATCGATCATCAATCATCAATCATCAATCATCAATCATCAATCATCAATCATCAATCATCAATCATCAATTATCAATTATCAATTATCAGTCATCAATCATCAATCGCCACTCATCAATGATCAATCATCAATCATCAATCATCAATCATCAGTCATCAATCATCAATCATTAATAATCAATCATCAATCATCAATCATTAATCATCAATCTTCAATCATCAATCATCAATCATCAATCATCAATCATCAATCATCAATCATCAATCTTCAATCATCAATCAGCAATCATCAATCATCAATCATCAATCATCAATCATCAATCATCCATCATCAATCAACAATCATCAATCATCAATCGTCAATCATCAATCATCAATCATCAATCATCAATCATCAATCATCAATCATCAATCATCAATCATCAATCATCAATCATCAATCATCAATCATCAATCATCAATCATCAATCATCAATCATCAATCATCAATCATCAATCATTAATCATCAATCATCAATCATCAATCTTCAATCACCAGCCTTAAATCATCAATCATCAACCATCTATCATCAATCATCAATCATCAATCATCAGTCATCAATTTTCAAATACCAGCCTTAAATCATCAATCATCAATCATCAGTCATCAATCATAAATCGTTAATCATCAATCATCAATCATCAATCATCAATCATCAATCATCAACCATCAATCATCAATCATCAATCATCAATCATCAATCATCAATCATCAATCATCAATCATCAATCATCGATCATCAATCATCAATCATCAATCATCAATCATCAATCATCAATCATCAATCATCAATCATCAATCATCAATCATCAATCATCAATCATCAATCATCAATCATCAATCATCAATCATCAATCATCAATCATCAATCATCAATAATCAATCATCAATCATCAATAATCAATCATCAATCAACAATCATCAATCATCGATCATCAATCATCAATCATCAATCATCAAGCATCAATCGTCAATCATCAATCATCAATCATCAATCATCAATCATCAATCATCAAACATGATCCTCAATGACCAATCATCAATCATCAATGATCAATAATCAATCATCTAACATCAATCATCAATCATCTATCATCTCCAAACAATCATTAATCATCAATCACCCATCACCAATCATCAATCATCAATCATCAAGCATCAATCGTCAATCATCAATCATCAATCATCAATCATCAATCATCAATCATCAATCATCAATCATCAATCATCAATCATCAATCATCAATCATCAATCATCAATCATCAATCATCAATCATCAATCATCAATCATCAATCATCAATCATCAATCATCAATCATCAATCATCAATCATCAATCATCAATCATCAATCATCAATCATCAATCATCAATCATCAATCATCAATAATCAATCATCAATCATCAATCATCAATTATCAATCATCAATCACCAATCACCAATCATCAATCATCAATCATCAATCATCAATCATCAAACATCAATGATCAATCATCCATCATCAATCATCAATCGTCAATCATCAATCATCAATCATCAAGCGTCAGTCATCAGTCATCAGTCATCAATCATCAATCATTAATAATCAATCACCAATCATCAATCATCAATCATCAATCATCAATCATCAATCATCAATCATCAATCATCAATCATCAATCATTAATCATCAATCATCAATCATAAATCATCAATCATCAATCATCAATCATCATTCATCAATCATCAATCATCAATCATCAATCATCAATCATCAATCATCAATCATCAATCATCTATCATCAAGCATCAAACATCATCAATCATCAATCATCAATCATCAATCATCAATCATCAATCATCAATCATCAATCATCAATCACCAATCACCAATCATCAATCATCAATCATCAATCATCAAACATCAATGATCAATCATCCATCATCATTCGTCAATCATCAATCATCAATCATCGATCATCAATCATCAATCATCAATCATCAATCATCAATCATCAATCATCAATCATCAATCATCAATCATCAATCATCAATCATCAATCATCAATCATCAATCATCAATCATCAATCATCAATCATCAATCATCAATCATCAATCATCAATCATCAATCATCAATCATCAATCATCAATCATCAATCATTAATCATCAATCATCAATCATCAATCATCAATCTTCAATCACCAGCCTTAAATCATCAATAATCAACCATCTATCATCAATCATCAATCATCAATCATCAATCATCATCAATCATCAATCATCAATCATCAATCATCAATCATCAATCATCAATCATCAATCATCAATGATCAATCATCAATCATCAATCATCAATAATCAGTCATCAATCATCAATCATCAATGATCAAACATCAATCATCAATCATCAATCATCAATCATCAATCATCAATCAACAATCATCAATCATCAATCATCAATCATCAATCATCAATCATCAATCATCAATCATCAATCATCAATCATCAATCATCAATCATCAATCATCAATCATCAATCATCAATCGTCAATCATCAATCATCAATCATCCATCATCAATCATCAATCATCAATCATCAATCATCAATCATCAATCATCAATCATCAATCATCAATCATCAATCATCGATCATCAATCATCAATCATCAATCATCAATCACCAATCATCAATCATCAATCATCAATCATCAATCATCAATCATCAATCATCAATCATCAATCATCAATCATCAATCATCAATCATCAATCATCAATCATCAATCATCAATCATCAATAATCAATCATCAATCATCAATCATCAATCATCAATCATCAATTATCAATCATCAATCACCAATCACCAATCATCAATCATCAATCATCAATCATCAAACATCAATGATCAATCATCCATCATCAATCATCAATCGTCAATCATCAATCATCAATCATCAAGCGTCAGTCATCAGTCATCAGTCATCAATCATCAATCATTAATAATCAATCATCAATCATAATTAATCAATCATCAATCATCAATAATCAATCATCAATCATCAATCATCAATAATCAATCATCAATCATCAATCATCATTCATCAATCATCAAACATCAATCATCAATCATCAATCATCAATCATTAATCATCAATCATCAATCATCAATCATCAATCATCAATCATCAAACGTCAATCATCAATCATCAGTCATCAGTCATCAATCATCAATCATCAATCATCAATCATCAATCATCAATCATCAATCATCAATCATCAATCATCAATCATCAATCATCAATCATCAATCATCAATCATCAATCATCAATCATCAATCATCAATAATCAGTCATCAATCATCAATCATCAATGATCAAACATCAATCATCAATCATCAATCATCAATCATCAATCATCAATCAACAATCATCAATCATCAATCATCAATCATCAATCATCAATCATCAATCATCAATCATCAATCATCAATCATCAATCATCAATCATCAATCATCAATCATCAATCATCAATCGTCAATCATCAATCATCAATCATCCATCATCAATCATCAATCATCAATCATCAATCATCAATCATCAATCATCAATCATCAATCATCAATCATCAATCATCGATCATCAATCATCAATCATCAATCATCAATCACCAATCATCAATCATCAATCATCAATCATCAATCATCAATCATCAATCATCAATCATCAATCATCAATCATCAATCATCAATCATCAATCATCAATCATCAATCATCAATCATCAATAATCAATCATCAATCATCAATCATCAATCATCAATCATCAATTATCAATCATCAATCACCAATCACCAATCATCAATCATCAATCATCAATCATCAAACATCAATGATCAATCATCCATCATCAATCATCAATCGTCAATCATCAATCATCAATCATCAAGCGTCAGTCATCAGTCATCAGTCATCAATCATCAATCATTAATAATCAATCATCAATCATAATTAATCAATCATCAATCATCAATAATCAATCATCAATCATCAATCATCAATAATCAATCATCAATCATCAATCATCATTCATCAATCATCAAACATCAATCATCAATCATCAATCATCAATCATTAATCATCAATCATCAATCATCAATCATCAATCATCAAACGTCAATCATCAATCATCAGTCATCAGTCATCAATCATCAATCATCAATCATCAATCATCAATCATCAATCATCAATCATCAATCATCAATCATCAATCATCAATCATCAATCATCAATCATCAATCATCAATCATCAATCATCAATCATCAATCATCAATCATCAATCATCAATCATCAATCATCAATCATCAATCATCAATCATCAATCATCAATCATCAATCATCAATCATCAATCATCAATCATCAATCATCAATCATCAATCATCAATCATCAATCATCAATCACCAATCACCAATCATCAATCATCAATCATCAATCATCAAACATCAATGATCAATCATCCATCATCATTCGTCAATCATCAATCATCAATCATCGATCATCAATCATCAATCATCAATCATCAATCATCAATCATCAATCATCAATCATCAATCATCAATCATCAATCATCAAGCATCAATCGTCAATCATCAAGCATCAATCGTCAATCATCAATCATGAATCATCAATCATCAATCATCAATCATCAATCATCAATCATCAATCATCAATCATCAATCATGAATCATCAATCATCAATCATCAATCATCAAACATCAATTATCAATCATCTATTATCAGTCATCAATCATCAATCGCCACTCATCAATGATCAATCATCAATCATCAATCATCAATCATCAGTCATCAATCATCAATCATTAATCATCAATCTTCAATCATCAATCATCAATCATCAATGATCAATCATCCATCATCAATCATCAATCGTCAATCATCAATCATCAATCATCAAGCGTCAGTCATCAGTCATCAATCATCAATCATTAATAATCAATCATCAATCATAAATAAGCAATCATCAATCATCAATCATCAATCATCAATAATCAATCATAAATCATCAATCATCAATCATCAATCATCATTCATCAATCATCATTCATCAATCATCAAACATTAATCATCAATCATCAATCATCAATCATCAATCATCAATCATCAATCATCAATCATCAATCATCAATCATCAATCATCAATCATCAATCATCAAACGTCAATCATCAATCATCCGTCATCAGTCATCAATCATCAATCATCAATCATCAATCATCAATCATCAATCATCAATCATCAATCATTAATCATCAATCATCAATCATCAATCATCAATAATCAATTATCAATCATCAATCATCAATCATCAATCATCAATCATCAATCATCAAGCATCAATCGTCAATCATCAATCATGAATCATCAATCATCAATCATCAATCATCAATCATCAATCATCAATCATCAATCATCAATCATCAATCATCAATCATCAATCATCAATCATCAATCATCAATCATCAATCATCAATCATCAATCATCAATCATCAATCATCAATCATCAATCAACAATCATCAATCATCAATCATCAATCATCAATCATCAATCATCAATCATCAATCATCAATCATCAATCATCAATCATTAATCATCAATCATCAATCATCAATCTTCAATCACCAGCCTTAAATCATCAATCATCAACCATCTATCATCAATCATCAATCCTCAATCATCAGTCATCAATTTTCAAATACCAGCCTTAAATCATCAATCATCAATCATCAGTCATCAATCATAAATCGTTAATCATCAATCATCAATCATCAATCATCAATCATCAACCATCAATCATCAATCATCAATCATCAATCATCAATCATCAATCATCAATCATCAATCATCAATCATCAATCATCAATTATCAATCATCAATCATCAATCATCAATCATCAATCAACAATCATCAATCATCAATCATCAATCATCAATCATCAATTATCAATCATCAATCATCAGTCATCAATCATCAATCATCATTCGTCAATCATCAATCATCAATCATCAATCATCAATCATCAATCATCAATCATCAATCAAAAATCATCAATCATCAATCATCAATCATCAATCATCAATCATCAATCATCAATCATCAATCATCAATCATCAATCATCAATCATCAATCATTAATCATCAATCATCAGTCATCAATCATCAATCATCATTCGTCAATCATCAATCATCAATCATCAATCATCAATCAACAATCATCAATCATCAATCATCAATCATCAAGCATCAATCGTCAATCATCAATCATCAATCATCAATCATCAATCATCAATCATCAATCATCAATCATCAATCATCAATCATCAATCATCAATCATCAATCATCAATCATCAATCATCAATCATCAATCATCAATTATCAATCATCAATCACCAATCACCAATCATCAATCATCAATCATCAAACATCAATGATCAATCATCCATCATCAATCATCAATCGTCAATCATCAATCATCAATCATCAAGCGTCAGTCATCAGTCATCAATCATCAATCATTAATAATCAATCATCAATCATAAATAAGCAATCATCAATCATCAATCATCAATCATCAATAATCAATCATAAATCATCAATCATCAATCATCAATCATCAATCATCAATCATCATTCATCAATCATCAAACATTAATCATCAATCATCAATCATCAATCATCAATCATCAATCATCAATCATCAATCATCAATCATCAAACGTCAATCATCAATCATCCGTCATCAGTCATCAATCATCAATCATCAATCATCAATCATCAATCATTAATCATCAATCATCAATCATCAATCATCAATAATCAATTATCAATCATCAATCATCAATCATCAATCATCAATCATCAATCAACAATCATCAATCATCAATCATCAAGCATCAATCGTCAATCATCAATCATGAATCATCAATCATCAATCATCAATCATCAATCATCAATCATCAATCATCAATCATCAATCATCAATCATCAATCATCAATCATCAATCATCAATCATCAATCATCAATCATCAATCATCAATCATCAATCATCAATCATCAATCATCAATCGTCAATCATCAATCATCAATCATCAATCATCAATCATCAATTATCAATCATCAATCACCAATCACCAATCATCAATCATCAAACATCAATGATCAATCATCCATCATCATTCGTCAATCATCAATCATCAATCATCGATCATCAATCATCAATCATCAAGCATCAATTGTCAATCATCAATCATCAATCATCAATCATCAATCATCAATCATCAATCATCAAGCATCAATGGTCAATCATCAATCATCAATCATCAATCATCAATCATCAATCATCAATCATCAATCATCAATCATCAATCATCAATCATCAATCATCAATCATCAATCATCAATCATCAATCATCAATCAACAATCATCAATCATCAATCATCAATCATCAATCATCAATCATCAAGCATCAATCGTCAATCATCAATCATGAATCATCAATCATCAATCATCAATCATCAATCATCAATCATCAATCATCAATCATCAATCATCAATCATCAATCATCAATCATCAATCATCAATCATCAATCATCAATCATCAATCATCAATTATCAATCATCAATCACCAATCACCAATCATCAATCATCAATCATCGAACATCAATCAACAATCATCAATCATCAATCATCAATCATCAATCATCAAGCATCAATCGTCAATCATCAATCATCCATCATCAATCATCAATCGTCAATCATCAATCATCAAGCGTCAGTCATCAGTCATCAATCATTAATAATCCATCATCAATCATAAATAAGCAATAATCAATCAATAATCAACAATCATCAATAATCAATCATCAATCATCAATCATCAATCATCAATCATCACTCATCAATCATCAATCATCACTCATCAATCATCAAACATCAATCATCAATCATCAATCATCAATCATCAATCATCAATCATCAATCATCAATCATCAATCATCAATCATCAAACGTCAATCATCAATCATCAGTCATCAGTCATCAATCATCAATCATCAATTATCAATCATCACTCATCAATCATCAATCATCAATCATCAATCATCAATCATCAATCATCAATCATCAATCATCAATCATCAATCATCAATCATCAATCATCAATCATCAATCAACAATCATCAATCATCAATCATCAATCATCAATCATCAATCATCAAGCATCAATCATCAATCATCCATCATCAATCATCAATCGTCAATCATCAATCATCAATCATCAATCATCAATCATCAATCATCAATCAACAATCATCAATCATCAATCATCAATCATCAATCATCAATCATCAAGCATCAATCGTCAATCATCAATCATGAATCATCAATCATCAATCATCAATCATCAATCATCAATCATCAATCATCAATCATCAATCATCAATCATCAATCAACAATCATCAATCATCAATCATCAATCATCAATCATCAATCATCAAGCATCAATCGTCAATCATCAATCATGAATCATCAATCATCAATCATCAATCATCAATCATCAATCATCAATCATCAATCATCAATCATCAATCATCAATCATCAATCATCAATCATCAATCATCAATCATCAATCATCAATCATCAATCATCAATCATCAATCATCAATCATCAATCATCAATCATCAATCATCAATCAACAATCATCAATCATCAATCATCAATCATCAATCATCAATCATCAAGCATCAATCGTCAATCATCAATCATCCATCATCAATCATCAATCGTCAATCATCAATCATCAAGCGTCAGTCATCGGTCATCAATCATTAATAATCAATCATCAATCATAAATAAGCAATAATCAATCAATAATCATCAATCATCAATAATCAATCATCAATCATCAATCATCAATCATCAATCATCACTCATCAATCATCAATCATCACTCATCAATCATCAAACATCAATCATCAATCATCAATCATCAATCATCAATCATCAATCATCAATCATCAATCATCAATCATCAATCATCAATCATCAATCATCAATCATCAATCATCAATCATCAAACGTCAATCATCAATCATCAGTCATCAGTCATCAATCATCAATCATCAATTATCAATCATCACTCATCAATCATTAATCATCAATCATCAATCATCAATCATCAATCATCAATAATCAATCATCAATCATCAATCATCAATCAACAATCATCAATTATCAATCATCAATCATCGATCATCAAGCATCAATCGTCAATCATCAATCATGAATCATGAATCATTAATCATCAATCATCAATCATCAATCATCAATCATCAATCATCAATCATCAATCATCAATCATCAATCATCAATCATCAATCATCAATCATCAATTATCAATCATCAATCACCAATCACCAATCATCAATCATCAAACATCAATGATAAATCATCCATCATCATTCGTCAATCATCAATCATCAATCATCGATCATCAATCATCAATCATCAATCATCAATCATCAATCATCAATCATCAATTATCAATCATCAATCATCAATCATCAATCTTCAATAATCAATCATCAATCATCAATCATCAATCATCAATCATCAATCAACAATCATCAATCATCAATCATCAATCATCAATCATCAATCAGCAATCATCAATAATCAAGCATCAATCGTCAATCATCAATCATCAATCATCAAGCATCGATCGTCAATCATCAATCATCAATCATCAATCATCAATCATCAATCATCAATCATCAATCATCAATCATCAATCATCAATCATCAATCATCAAACATCAATCATCAATGATCAATCATCAATCATCAATCATCAATCATCAATCATCAATCATCAATCATCAATCATCAATCATCAATCATCAATCATCAATCATCAATCATCAATCATCAATCATCAATCATCAATCATCAATCATCAATCATCAATCATCAATCATCAATCATCAATCATCAATCATCAATCTTCAATCATCAATCAGCAATCATCAATCATCAATCATCAATCATCAATCATCAATCATCAATCATCCATCATCAATCAACAATCATCAATCATCAATCATCAATCATCAATCATCAATCATCAATCATCAATCATCAATCATCAATCAACAATCATCAATCATCAATCATCAGTCATCAATCATCAATCATCATTCGTCAATCATCAATCATCAATCATCAATCATCAATCATCAATCATCAATCATCAATCATCAATCAAAAATCATCAATCATCAATCATCAATCATCAATCATCAATCATCAATCATCAATCATCAATCATCAATCATTAATCATCAATCATCAGTCATCAATCATCAATCATCATTCGTCAATCATCAATCATTAATCATCAATCATCAATCATCAATCAACAATCATCAATCATCAATCATCAATCATCAAGCATCAATCGTCAATCATCAATCATCAATCATCAATCATCAATCATCAATCATCAATCATCAATCATCAATCATCAATCATCAATCATCAATCATCAATTATCAATCATCAATCATCAATCATCAATCATCAATCATCAATCATCAATTATCAATCATCAATCACCAATCACCAATCATCAATCATCAATCATCAAACATCAATGATCAATCATCCATCATCAATCATCAATCGTCAATCATCAATCATCAATCATCAAGCATCAGTCATCAGTCATCAATCATCAATCATTAATAATCAATCATCAATCATAAATAAGCAATCATCAATCACCAATCATCAATCATCAATCATCAATCAGCAATCATCAATAATCAAGCATCAATCGTCAATCATCAATCATCAATCATCAATCATCAATCATCAATCATCAATCATCAATCATGAATCATCAATCATCAATCATCAATCATCAATCATCAATCATCAATCATCAATCATCAATCATCAATCATCAATCATCAATTATCAATCATCAATCACCAATCACCAATCATCAATCATCAATCATCAATCATCAATCATCAATCAACAATCATCAATCATCAATCATCAGTCATCAATCATCAATCATCATTCGTCAATCATCAATCATCAATCATCAATCATCAATCATCAATCATCAATCATCAATCATCAATCAAAAATCATCAATCATCAATCATCAATCATCAATCATCAATCATCAATCATCAATCATCAATCATCAATCATTAATCATCAATCATCAGTCATCAATCATCAATCATCATTCGTCAATCATCAATCATTAATCATCAATCATCAATCATCAATCAACAATCATCAATCATCAATCATCAATCATCAAGCATCAATCGTCAATCATCAATCATCAATCATCAATCATCAATCATCAATCATCAATCATCAATCATCAATCATCAATCATCAATCATCAATCATCAATCATCAATCATCAATCATCAATCATCAATCATCAATCATCAATTATCAATCATCAATCACCAATCACCAATCATCAATCATCAATCATCAAACATCAATCATCAATCATCAATCATCAATCATCAATCATCAATCATCAATCATCAATCATCAATCATCAATTATCAATCATCAATCACCAATCATCAATCATCAATCATCAATCAGCAATCATCAATAATCAAGCATCAATCGTCAATCATCAATCATCAATCATCAAGCATCGATCGTCAATCATCAATCATCAATCATCAATCATCAATCATCAATCATCAATCATCAATCATCAATCATCAATCATCAATAATCAATCATAAATCATCAATCATCAATCATCAATCATCAATCATCAATCATCATTCATCAATCATCAAACATTAATCATCAATCATCAATCACCAATCATCAATCATCAATCATCAATCATCAATCATCAATCATCAATCATCAAACGTCAATCATCAATCATCCGTCATCAGTCATCAATCATCAATCATCAATCATCAATCATCAATCATTAATCATCAATCATCAATCACCAATCATCAATAATCAATTATCAATCATCAATCATCAATCATCAATCATCAATCATCAATCATCAATCATCAATAATCAATCATCAATCATCAATCATCCATCAACAATCATCAATCATCAATCATCAATCATCAAGCATCAATCGTCAATCATCAATCATCAATCATCAATCATCAATCATCAATCATCAATCATCAATCATCAATCATCAATCATCAATCATCAATCATCAATCATCAATCATCAAACATCAATCATCAATGATCAATCATCAATCATCAATGATCAATAATCAATCATATATCATCAATCATCAATCATCAATCATCCATCATCAATCAACAATCATCAATCATCAATCATCAATCATCAATCATCAATCATCAATCATCAATCATCAATCATCAATCAACAATCATCAATCATCAATCATCAATCATCAACCATCAATCATCAATCATCAATCATCAATCATCAATCATCAATCATTAATCATAAATCATCAATCATCAATCTTCAATCACCAGCCTTAAATCATCAATCATCAACCATCTATCATCAATCATCAATCATCAATCATCAGTCATCAATTTTCAAATACCAGCCTTAAATCATCAATCATCAATCATCAGTCATCAATCATAAATCGTTAATCATCAATCATCAATCATCAATCATCAATCATCAACCATCAATCATCAATCATCAATCATCAATCATCAATCATCAATCATCAATCATCAATCATCAATCATCAATCATCAATCATCAATTATCAATCATCAATCATCAATCATCAATCATCAATCAACAATCATCAATCATCAATCATCAATCATCAATCATCAATTATCAATCATCAATCATCAGTCATCAATCATCAATCATCATTCGTCAATCATCAATCATCAATCATCAATCATCAATCATCAATCATCAATCATCAATCATCAATCAAAAATCATCAATCATCAATCATCAATCATCAATCATCAATCATCAATCATCAATCATCAATCATCAATCATTAATCATCAATCATCAGTCATCAATCATCAATCATCATTCGTCAATCATCAATCATCAATCATCAATCATCAATCATCAATCAACAATCATCAATCATCAATCATCAATCATCAAGCATCAATCGTCAATCATCAATCATCAATCATCAATCATCAATCATCAATCATCAATCATCAATCATCAATCATCAATCATCAATCATCAATCATCAATCATCAATCATCAATCATCAATCATCAATCATCAATTATCAATCATCAATCACCAATCACCAATCATCAATCATCAATCATCAAACATCAATGATCAATCATCCATCATCAATCATCAATCGTCAATCATCAATCATCAATCATCAAGCGTCAGTCATCAGTCATCAATCATCAATCATTAATAATCAATCATCAATCATAAATAAGCAATCATCAATCATCAATCATCAATCATCAATAATCAATCATAAATCATCAATCATCAATCATCAATCATCAATCATCAATCATCATTCATCAATCATCAAACATTAATCATCAATCATCAATCATCAATCATCAATCATCAATCATCAATCATCAATCATCAATCATCAATCATCAATCATCAATCATCAATCATCAATCATCAATCATCAATCATCAATCATCAAACGTCAATCATCAATCATCCGTCATCAGTCATCGATCATCAATCATCAATCATCAATCATCAATCATCAATCATCAATCATTAATCATCAATCATCAATCATCAATCATCAAGCATCAATCGTCAATCATCAATCATCAATCATCAATCATCAATCATCAATAATCAATCATCAATCATCAATCATCCATCAACAATCATCAATCATCAATCATCAATCATCAAGCATCAATCGTCAATCATCAATCATCAATCATCAATCATCAATCATCAATCATCAATCATCAATCATCAATCATCAATCATCAATCATCAATCATCAATCATTAATCATCAATCATCAATCATCAATCATCAATCATCAAACATCAATCATCAATGATCAATCATCAATCATCAATGATCAATAATCAATCATATATCATCAATCATCAATCATCTATCATCTCCCAACAATCATTAATCATCAATCACCAATCACCAATCATCAATCATCAATCATCAATCATCAATCATCAATCATCAATCATCAATCATCAATCATCAATCATCAATCATCAATCATCAATCATCAATCATCAATCATTAATCATCAATCATCAATCATCAATCATCAATCATCAATCATCAATCATCATTCATCAATCATCAATCATCAATCATCAATCATCAATCATGAATCATCAATCATCAATCATCTATCATCAATCATCAATCATCAATCATCAATCATCAATCATCAATCATCAATCATCAATCATCAATCATCAATCATCAATCATCAATCATCAACCATCAATCATCAATCATCAATCATCAATCATCAATCATCAATCATCAATCATCAATCATCAATCACCAATCACCAATCATCAATCATAAATCATCAATCATCAAACATCAATGATCAATCATCCATCATCATTCGTCAATCATCAATCATCAATCATCGATCATCAATCATCAATCATCAATCATCAATCATCAATCATCAATCATCAATCATCAATCATCAATCATCAATCATCAATCATCAATCATCAATCATCAATCATCAATCATCAATCATCAATCATCAATCATCAATCATCAATCATCAATCATCAATAATCAATCATCAATCATCAATAATCAATCATCAATAAACAATCATCAATCATCGATCATCAATCATCAATCATCAAGCATCAATCGTCAATCATCAATCATCAATCATCAATCATCAATCATCAAACATGATCCTCAATGACCAATCATCAATCATCAATGATCAATAATCAATCATCTATCATCAATCATCAATCATCTATCATCTCCAAACAATCATTAATCATCAATCACCAATCACCAATCATCAATCATCAATCATCAATCATCAATCATCAATCATCAATCATCAATCATCAATCATCAATCATCAATCATCAATTATCAATCATCAATCATCAATCATCAATCATCAATCATCAATCATCAATCATGAATCATCAATCATCAATCATCAATCATCAATCATCAATCATCAAACATCAATTATCAATCATCAATTATCAGTCATCAATCATCAATCGCCACTCATCAATGATCAATCATCAATCATCAATCATCAATCATCAGTCATCAATCATCAATCATTAATCATCAATCTTCAATCATCAATCATCAAACATCAATGATCAATCATCCATCATCAATCATCAATCGTCAATCATCAATCATCAATCATCAAGCGTCAGTCATCAGTCATCAATCATCAATCATTAATAATCAATCATCAATCATAAATAAGCAATCATCAATCATCAATCATCAATCATCAATAATCAATCATAAATCATCAATCATCAATCATCAATCATCAATCATCAATCATCATTCATCAATCATCAAACATTAATCATCAATCATCAATCATCAATCATCAATCATCAATCATCAATCATCAATCATCAATCATCAAACGTCAATCATCAATCATCCGTCATCAGTCATCAATCATCAATCATCAATCATCAATCATCAATCATCAATCATCAATCATTAATCATCAATCATCAATCATCAATCATCAATAATCAATTATCAATCATCAATCATCAATCATCAATCATCAATCATCAATCAACAATCATCAATCATCAATCATCAAGCATCAATCGTCAATCATCAATCATGAATCATCAATCATCAATCATCAATCATCAATCATCAATCATCAATCATCAATCATCAATCATCAATCATCAATCATCAATCATCAATCATCAATCATCAATCATCAATCATCAATCATCAATCATCAATCATCAATCATCAATCATCAATCTTCAATCATCAATCAGCAATCATCAATCATCAATCATCAATCATCAATCATCAATCATCAATCATCAATCATCAATCATCCATCATCAATCAACAATCATCAATCATCAATCATCAATCATCAATCATCAATCATCAATCATCAATCATCAATCATCAATCAACAATCATCAATCATCAATCATCAATCATCAATCATCAATCATCAATCATCAATCATCAATCATCAATCATCAATCATCAATCATCAATCATTAATCATCAATCATCAATCATCAATCTTCAATCACCAGCCTTAAATCATCAATCATCAACCATCTATCATCAATCATCAATCATCAATCATCAGTCATCAATTTTCAAATACCAGCCTTAAATCATCAATCATCAATCATCAGTCATCAATCATAAATCGTTAATCATCAATCATCAATCATCAATCATCAATCATCAACCATCAATCATCAATCATCAATCATCAATCATCAATCATCAATCATCAATCATCAATCATCAATCATCAATCATCAATTATCAATCATCAATCATCAATCATCAATCATCAATCAACAATCATCAATCATCAATCATCAATCATCAATCATCAATTATCAATCATCAATCATCAGTCATCAATCATCAATCATCATTCGTCAATCATCAATCATCAATCATCAATCATCAATCATCAATCATCAATCAAAAATCATCAATCATCAATCATCAATCATCAATCATCAATCATCAATCATCAATCATCAATCATCAATCATTAATCATCAATCATCAGTCATCAATCATCAATCATCATTCGTCAATCATCAATCATCAATCATCAATCATCAATCATCAATCAACAATCATCAATCATCAATCATCAATCATCAAGCATCAATCGTCAATCATCAATCATCAATCATCAATCATCAATCATCAATCATCAATCATCAATCATCAATCATCAATCATCAATCATCAATCATCAATCATCAATCATCAATCATCAATCATCAATTATCAATCATCAATCACCAATCACCAATCATCAATCATCAATCATCAAACATCAATGATCAATCATCCATCATCAATCGTCAATCATCAATCATCAATCATCAAGCGTCAGTCATCAGTCATCAATCATCAATCATTAATAATCAATCATCAATCATAAATAAGCAATCATCAATCATCAATCATCAATCATCAATCATCAATAATCAATCATAAATCATCAATCATCAATCATCAATCATCAATCATCATTCATCAATCATCAAACATTAATCATCAATCATCAATCATCAATCATCAATCATCAATCATCAATCATCAATCATCAATCATCAATCATCAATCATCAATCATCAAACGTCAATCATCAATCATCCGTCATCAGTCATCAATCATCAATCATCAATCATCAATCATCAATCATCAATCATTAATCATCAATCATCAATCATCAATCATCAATGATCAATTATCAATCATCAATCATCAATCATCAATCATCAATCATCAATCAACAATCATCAATCATCAATCATCAAGCATCAATCGTCAATCATCAATCATGAATCATGAATCATCAATCATCAATCATCAATCATCAATCATCAATCATCAATCATCAATCATCAATCATCAATCATCAATCATCAATCATCAATCATCAATCATCAATCATCAATCATCAATCATCAATCATCAATCATCAATCATCAATCATCAATCATCAATCGTCAATCATCAATCATCAATCATCAATCATCAATCATCAATCATCAATTATCAATCATCAATCACCAATCACCAATCATCAATCATCAAACATCAATGATCAATCATCCATCATCATTCGTCAATCATCAATCATCAATCATCGATCATCAATCATCAATCATCAAGCATCAATTGTCAATCATCAATCATCAATCATCAATCATCAATCATCAATCATCAAGCATCAATCGTCAATCATCAATCATCAATCATCAATCATCAATCATCAATCATCAATCATCAATCATCAATCATCAATCATCAATCATCAATCATCAATCATCAATCATCAATCATCAATCATCAATCAACAATCATCAATCATCAATCATCAATCATCAATCATCAAGCATCAATCGTCAATCATCAATCATGAATCATCAATCATCAATCATCAATCATCAATCATCAATCATCAATCATCAATCATCAATCATCAATCATCAATCATCAATCATCAATCATCAATCATCAATCATCAATCATCAATCACCAATCACCAATCATCAATCATCAATCATCGAACATCAATGATCAATCATCCATCTTCAATCATCAATCGTCAATCATCAATCATCAATCATCAAGCGTCAGTCATCAGTCATCAATCATTAATAATCAATCATCAATCATAAATAAGCAATAATCAATCAATAATCATCAATCATCAATAATCAATCATCAATCATCAATCATCAATCATCAATCATCAATCATCAATCATCAATCATCACTCATCAATCATCAAACATCAATCATCAATCATCAATCATCAATCATCAATCATCAATCATCAATCATCAATCATCAATCATCAATCATCAATCATCAATCATCAATCATCAAACGTCAATCATCAATCATCAGTCATCAGTCATCAATCATCAATCATCAATTATCAATCATCACTCATCAATCATTAATCATCAATCATCAATCATCAATCATCAATAATCAATCATCAATCATCAATCATCAATCAACAATCATCAATTATCAATCATCAATCATCGATCATCAAGCATCAATCGTCAATCATCAATCATGAATCATGAATCATTAATCATCAATCATCAATCATCAATCATCAATCATCAATCATCAATCATCAATCATCAATCATCAATCATCAATCATCAATCATCAATCATCAATCATCAATTATCAATCATCAATCACCAATCACCAATCATCAATCATCAAACATCAATGATAAATAATCCATCATCATTCGTCAATCATCAATCATCAATCATCGATCATCAATCATCAATCATCAATCATCAATCATCAATTATCAATCATCAATCATCAATCTTCAATAATCAATCATCAATCATCAATCATCAATCATCAATCATCAATCAACAATCATCAATCATCAATCATCAATCATCAATCATCAATCATCAATCATCAATAATCAAGCATCAATCGTCAATCATCAATCATCAATCATCAATCATCAAGCATCGATCGTCAATCATCAATCATCAATCATCAATCATCAATCATCAATCATCAATCATCAATCATCAATCATCAATCATCAATCATCAATCATCAATCATCAATCATCAAACATCAATCATCAATGATCAATCAACAATCATCTATGATCAATAATCAATCATCTATCCTCTCCCAACAATCATTAATCATCAATCACCAATCACCAATCATCAATCATCAATCATCAATCATCAATCATCAATCATCAATCATCAATCATTAATCATCTATCATCAATCATCAATCATCAATCATCAATCATCAATCATCAATCATCAATCATCAATCATCAATCATCAATCATCAATCATCAATCATCAATCATCAATCATCAATCATCAATCATCAATCATCAATCATCAATCATCAATCATCAATCATCTATCATCAATCATCAATCATCAATCATCAATCATCAATCATCAATCATCAATCATCAATCATCTATCATCAATCACCAATCATCAATTATCAATCATCAATCATCAAATATCAATCATCAATCATCAATCATCAATCATCAATCATCAATCATCAATCATCAATCATCAATCATCAATCATCAATTATCAATCATCAATCACCAATCACCAATCATCAATCGTCAATAATCAATCATCAAACATCAATGATCAATCATCCATCATCATTCGTCAATAATCAATCATCAATCATCAATCATCGATCATCGATCATCAATCATCAATCATCAATCATCAATCATCAATCATCAATCATCATTCGTCAATCATCAATCATCGATCATCGATCATCAATCATCAATCATCAATCATCAATCATCAATCATCAATCATCAATCATCAATCATCAATCATCAATCATCAATCATCAATCATCAATCATCAATCATCAATCATCAATCATCAATCATCAATCATCAATCATCAATCATCAATCATCAATCGTCTATCATCAATCATCAATCATCAATCATCATGCGTCAGGCATCAGTCATCAATCATCAATCATTAATAATCAATCATCAATCATAAATAATCAATCATCAATCATCAATCATCAATCATCAATCATCAATAATCAATCATCAATCATCAATCATCAATCATCAATCATCAATCATCAATCATCAATCATGAATCATCAATCATCAATCATCAATCATCAATCATCAAACATCAATCATCAATCATCAATCATCAATCATCAATCATCAATCATCAATCATCAATCATCAATCATCAATCATCAATCATCAATCAACAATCATCAATCATCAATCATCAATCATCAAGCATCAATCGTCAATCATGAATCATGAATCATCAATCATCAATCATCAATCATCAATCAACTATCATCAATCATCAATCATCAATCATCAATCATCAATCATCAATCATCAATCATCAATCATCAATCATCAATCATCAATCATCAATCATCAATCATCAATCATCAATTATCAATCACCAATCACCAATCATCAATCATCAATCATCAAACATCAATGATCAGTCATCCATCATCAATCATCAATCGTCAATCATCAATCATCAATCATCAAGCGTCAGTCATCAGTCATCAATCATCAATCATTAATTATCAATCATCAATCATAAATAATCAATCATCAATCATCAATCATCAATCATCAATCATCAATAATCAATCATCAATCATCAATCATCAATCATCAATCATCAATCATCAATCATCATTCATCAATCATCAAACATCAATCATCAATCATCAATCATCAATCATCAATTATCAATCATCAATCATCAATAATCAATCATCAATCATCAATCATCAATCATCAATCATCAATCATCAAACGTCAATCATAAATCATCAGTCATCAGTCATCAATCATCAATCATCAATCATCAATCATCAATCATCAATCATCAATCATCAATCATCAATCATCAATCATAAATCATCAATCATCAATAATCAATAATCAATAATCAATCATCAATCATCAACCATCAATCAACAATCATCAATCATCAATCATCAATCATCAAGCATCAATCGTCAATCATCAATCATGAATCATCAATCATCAATCATCAATCATCAATCATCAATCATCAATCATCAATCATCAATCATCAATCATCAATCATCAATCATCAATCATCAATCATCAATCATCAATCATCAATCATCAATCATCAATCATCAATCATCAATCATCAATCATCAATCATCAATCATCAATCATCAATCATCAATCATCAATCATCAATCATCAATCATCAATCATCAATCATCAATCATCAATCATCAATTATCAATCATCAATCACCAATCACCAATCATCAATCATCAATCATCAAAAATCAATGATCAATCATCCATCATCATTCGTCAATCATCAATCATCAATCATCGATCATCAATCATCAATCATCAATCATCAATCATCAATCATCAATCATCAATCATCAATCATCAATCATCAATTATCAATTATCAATCATCAATCATCAATCATCAATAATCAATCATCAATCATCAATCATCAATCAACAATCATCAATCATCAATCATCAATCATCAAGCATCAATCGTCAATCATCAATCATCAATCATCAATCATCAATCATCAATCATCAATCATCAATCATCAATCATCAATCATCAATCATCAAACATCAATCATCAATGATCAATCATCAATCATCAATGATCAATAATCAATCATCTATCATCAATCATCTATCATCTCCCAACAATCATTAATCATCAATCACCAATAACCAATCATCAATCATCAATCATCAATCATTAATCATCAATCATCAATCATCAATCATCAATCATCAATCATCAATCATCAATCATCAATCATCAATCATCAATCATCAATCATCAATCATCAATCATCAATCATCAATCATCAATCATCAATCATCAATCATCAATCATCAATCATCAATCATCAATCATCAATCATCAATCATCGATCATCTATCATCAATCATCAATCATCAATCATCAATCATCAATCATCAATCATCAATCATCAATCATCAATCAATAATCATCAATCATCAATTATCAATCATCAATCACCAATCACCAATCATCAATCATCAATCATCAATCATCAAACATCAATGATCAATCATCCATCATCATTCGTCAATCATCAATCATCAATCATCGATTATCAATCATCAATCATCAATCATCAATCATCAATCATCAATCATCAATCATCAATCATCAATCATCAATCATCAATCATCAATCATCAATCATCAATCATCAATCATCAATCATCAATCATCAATCATCAATCATCAATCATCAATCATCAATCATCAATCATCAATCATCAATCATCAATCATCAATTATCAATCATTAATCATCAATTATCAAACATCAATCATCAATCATCAATCATCAATCATTAATCATCAATCGTCAATAAACAAACATCAATCATCAATCATGAGTCATCAATCATCAGTCATCAATCATCAATCGTCAAGCATCAATCATCAATCATCAAGCGTCAGGCATCAGTCATCAATCATCAATCATTAATAATCAATCATCAATCATAAATAATCAATCATCAATCATCAATCATCAATCATCAATCATCAATAATCAATCATCAATCATCAATCATCAATCATCAATCATCAATCATCAATCATCAATCATCAATCATCATTCATCAATCATCAAACATCAATCATCAATCATCAATCATCAATCATCAATCATCAATCATCAATCATCAATCATCAATCATCAATCGTCAATCAACAAACATCAATCATCAATCATCAGTCATCAATCATCAGTCATCAAACATCAATCGTCAATCATCAATCATCAATCATCAAGCGTCAGTCATCAGTCATCAATCATCAATCATTAATAATCAATCATCAATCATAAATAATCAATCATCAATCATCAATCATCAATCATCAATAATCAATCATCAATCATCAATCATAAATCATCAATCATCAATCATCAATCATCAATCATCAATCATCAATCATCAATCATCAATCATCAATCATCAATCATCAATCATCAATCATCAATCATCAATCATCAATCATCAATCATCAATTATCAATCATCAATCACCAATCACCAATCATCAATCATCAATCATCAATCATCAAACATCAATGATCAATCATCCATCATCATTCGTCAATCATCAATCATCAATCATCGATCATCAATCATCAATCATCAATCATCAATCATCAATAGTCAATTATCAATCATCAATCATCAATCATCAATCATCAAAAATCAATCATCAATCATCAATCATCAATCAACAATCATCAATCATCAATCATCAATCATCAAGCATCAATTGTCAATCATCAATCATCGACCATCAATCATCAATCATCAATCATCAATCATCAATCATCAAACATCAATGATCAATGATCAATCATCAATCATCAATGATCAATAATCAATCATCTCTCATCAATCATCTATCATCTCCCAACAATCATTAATATTAAATCACCAATCATAAATCATTAATAATCAATCATCAATCATCAATCATCAATCATTAATCATCAATCATCAATCATCAATCATCAATCATCAATCATCAATCATCAATCATCAATCATCAATCATCAATCATCAATCATCAATCATCAATCATCAATCATCAATCATCTATCATAAATCATCAATCATCAATAATCAATCATCAATCATCAATCATCAAACACCAATCACCCATCTTCAATCATCAATCATCAAATATCAATGATCAATCATCCATCATCATTCGTCAATCATCAATCATCAATCATCGATCATCAATCATCAATCATCAATCATCAATCATCAATCATCACTCATCAATCATCAATCATCAATCATCAATCATCAATCATCAATCATCAATCATCAATCATCAATCATCAATCATCAATCATCAATCATCAATCATCAATCATCAATCATCAATCATCAATCATCATTCATCAATCATCAAACATCAATCATCAATCATCAATCATCAATCATCAATCATCAATCATCAACCATCAATCATCAATCATCAATCATAAATCATCAATCATCAATCATCAATCATCAATCATCAATCATCAATCATCAATTATCAATCATCAATCACCAATCACCAATCATCAATCATCACTCATCAAACATCAATGATCAATCATCCATCATCATTCGTCAATCATCAATCATCAATCATCGATCATCAATCATCAATCGTCAATCATCAATCATCAATCATCAATCATCAATCATTAATTATCAATCATCAATCATCAATCATCAATAATCAATCATCAATCATCAATCATCAATCATCAATCAACAATCATCAATCATCAATCATCAATCATCAAGTATCAATCGTCAATCATCAATCATCAATCATCAATCATCAATCATCAATCATCAAGCATCAATCGTCAATCATCAATCATGAATCATGAATCATGAATCATCAATCATCAATCATCAATCATCAATCATCAATCATCAATCATCAATCATCAATCATCAATCATCAATCATCAATCATCAATCATCAATCATCAATCATCAATCATCAATCATCAATCATCAATCATCAATCATCAATCATCAATCATCAATCATCAATCATCAATCATCAATCATCAATCATCAATTATCAATCATCAATCACCAATCACCAATCATCAATCATCAATCATCAATCATCAAACATCAATGATCAATCATCCATCATCATTCGTCAATCATCTATCATCAATCATCGATCATCAATCATCAATCATCAAACATCAATCATCAATTAAAAATCATCAATCATCAATCATCAATCATCAATAATCAATCATCAATCATCAATCATCAATCGTCAATCAACAATCATCAATCATCAATCATCAATCATCAAGCATCAATCGTCAATCATCAATCATCAATCATCAATCATCAATCATCAATCATCAATCATCAATCATCAATCATCAATCATCAATCATCAAACATCAATCATCAATGATCAATCATCAATCATCAATCATCAATAATCAATCATCTATCATCAATCATCTATCATCTCCCAACAATCATTAATAATCAATCACCAATCACCAATCATCAATCATCAATCATCAATCATCGATCATCAATCACCAATCATTAATCATCAATCATCAATCATCAATCATCAATCATCAATCATCAATCATCAATCATCAATCATCAATCATCAATCATCAATCATCCATCATCAATCATCAATCATCAATCATCAATCATCAATCATCAATCATCAATCATCAATCATCAATCATCAATCATCAATCATCAATCATCAATCATCAATCATCAATCATCTATCATCAATCATCAATCATCAATCATCAATCATCAATCATCAATCATCAATCATCAATCATCATTCATCAATCATCAAACATCAATCATCAATCATCAATCATCAATCATCAATCATCAATCATCAATCATCAATCATCAATCATCAATCATCAATCATCAATCATCAATCATCAATCATCAATCATCAATCATCAATCATCAATTATCAATCATCAATCACCACACATCAATCATCAATCATCAGTCATCAATCATCAATCGTCAATAATCAATCATCAATCATCAATCTTCAATAATCAATCATCAATCATCAATCATCAATTATCAATCATCAATCATCAATCATCAATCATCAATCATCAATTATCAATCATCAATCATCAATCATCAATCATCAATCATCAATCATCAAACATCAATCATCAACCATCAATCATCAATCATCAATCATAAATCATCAATTATCAATCATCAATCATCAATCATCAATCATCAAACATCAATCATCAATCATCAATCATCAATCATAAATAATCAATCATCAATCATCAATCATCAATCATCAATCATCAATCATCAATCATCAATTATCAATCATCAATCACCAATCATCATTCATCAATCATCAATCATCAAACCTCAATGATCAATCATCATTCATCAATCATCAAACATCAATCATCAATCATCAATCATCAATCATCAATCATCAATCATCAATCATCAATCATAAATCATCGATCATCAATCATCAATCATCAAACATCAATCATCAATCATCAATCATCAATCATCAATCATCAATCATCAATCATCAATCATCAATCATCGATCATCAATCATCAATAATCAATAATCAATCATCAATCATCAACCATCAATCATCAATCATCAATCATCAATCATCAATCATCAATCATCAATCATCAATAATCAATCATCAATCATCAGTCATCAATCCTCAATCATCAATGATCAATCATCAATCATCAATGATCAATAATCAATCATCAATCATCAATCATGAATCATCTATCATCACCCAACAATCATTAATTATCCATCACCAATCACCAATCATCAATCATCAATCATCAATAATCAATCATCAATCATCAATCATCAATCATCAATCATCAATCATCAATCATCAATCATCAATCATGAATCATCAATCATCGATCATCAATCATCAATCATCAATCTTCAATCTTCAATCATCAATCAACAATCATCAATCATCAATCATCAATCATCAATCATCAATCATCAATCATTAATCAGCAATCATCAATCATCAATCATCACACATCAAACATCAATCATCAATCATCAATCATCAATCATCAATCAACAATTATCAATCATCAAACATCAATCACCAATCATCAGTCATCAATCATCAGTCATCAATCATCAATCGTCAATCATCAATCATCAATCATCAATCATCAATCATCAATCATCAATCATCAATCATCAATCATCGATCATCAATCATAAATCATCAATCATCAATCATCAATCATCAATCATCAATCATCAATCATCAATCATCAATCTTCAATCATCAATCATCAATCATCATTCGTCAATCATCAATCATCAATCATCAGTCATCAATAATCAATCATCAATCATCAATCATCAATCATCAATCATAAATCATTAATAATCAATCATCAATCATCAATCATCAATCATCAATCATCAATCATCAAACATCAATCATCAATCATTAATCATCAATCATCAATCATCAACCATCAATCATCAATCATCAATCATCAATCATCAATCATCAATCATCAATCATCAATCATCAATCATCAATCATCAATCATCAAACATCAATCATCAGTCATCAGTCATCAATCATAAGTCATCAATCATCAATCGTCAATCATCAATCATCAAGCATCAATCATCAATCATCAATCATCAATCTTCAATCATTAATAATCAATCATCAATCATCAATCATCAATCTTCAATAATCAATCATCAATCATCAATCATCAATCATCAATCATCAATTATCAATCATCAATCATCAATCATCAATCATCAATCATCAATCATCAATCATCAATCATCAATCATCAGTCGTCAATCATCAATCATCAATCATCAATCATCAATCATCAATAATCAATCATCAATCATCAATCATCAATCATCAATCATCAATCATCAATCATCAATCATCAATCATCAATCATCAATCATCAATCATCAATCATCATTCATCAAACATCAATCATCAATCATCAATCATCAATCATCAATCATCAATCATCAATCATCAATCATCAATCATCAATCATCAATCATCAATCATAAATCATAAATCATCAATCATCAATCATCAATCATCAATCATCACTCATCAATCATCAATAATCAATCATTGATCATCGAGCAGCAATCATAAATCATCTATCATCAATCATCAATCATCAATCATCAATCATCAATCATCAATAATCAATGATCAATGATCAATGATCAATCATCAATCATCAATCATCAATCATCAATCATCAATCATCAATCATCAATCATCAATCATCAATGATCAATGATCAATCATCAATCATCAATCATCAGTCACCAGTCATAAATTATCAATCGTCAATCATCAATCATCAATCATCAAAATCAATCATCAATCATCAAACATCATCAATCATCAGTCATCAATCATCAATCATCAATCATCAATCATCAATCATCAATCATCAATCATCAATCATCAATCATCAATCATCAATCATCAATCATCAATCATCAATCATCAATCATCAATCATCAATCATCAATCATCAATCATCAATCATCAATCAGCAATCAGCAATCATCAATCATCAATCATTATCAATTATCAATCATCAATCGTCAATCATCAATCATCAATCATCAATCATCAATCATCAATCATCAATCATCAATTATCAATTATCAATCATCAATCATCAATCATCAATCCTCAATCATTAATCATCAATCATCAATCATCAATCATCAATCATCAATCATCAATCATCAATCATCAATCATCAATCATCAATAATCAATTATCAATCATCAATAATCAATCATCAATCATCAATCATCAACCATCAATCATCAATCATCAATCATCAATCATCAATCATCAATCATCAATCATCAATCATCAATCATCAATAATCAATCATCAATCATCAATCATCAAACATCAATCATTCATCATTCATCAACCATCAGTCATCAATCATCAATCGTCAATCATCAACCATCAAGCATCAATCATCAAACATCAGTCATCAATCATTAATAATCAATCATCAATCATCAATCATCAATCATCAATCTTCCATAATCAATCATCAATCATCAATCATCAATTATCAATCATCAATCATCAATCATCAATCATGAATCATCAATCATCAATCATCAATCATCAATCATCAATCATCAATCATCAATCATCAATCATCAATCATCAATCATCAATCAGCAATCATCAATCATCAATCATCAATCATCAATCATCAATCATCAATCATCAATCATCAATCATCAATCATCAATCATCAATCATCAATCATCAATCATCAATCATCAATCATCAAACATCAATCATCAATCATCAATCATCAATCGTCAATCATCTATTATCAGTCATCAATCATCAATCGTCAATCATCAATCATCAATCATCAATCATCAATCATCAATCATCAAACATCAATCATCAATCATCAGTCCACCAGTCATAAATTATCAATCGTCAATCATCAATCATCAATCATCAAAATCAATCATCAATTATCAATCATCAATCATCAATCATCAATCATCAATCTTAAATCATTAATAATCAATCATCAATCATCAATTATCAGTTATCAATTATCAATCATCAATCATCAATCATCAATCATCAATCATCAATCATCAATCATCAATCATCAATCATCAATCATCAATCATCAATCATCAATCATCAATCATCAATCATCAATCATCAATCATCAATCATCAATCATCAATCATCAATCATCAATCATCAATCATCAATCATCAATCATCAATCATCAATCATCAATCATCAATCATCAATCATCAATCATCAATCATCAATCATCAATCATCAATCATCAATCATCAATCATCAATCATCAATGATCAATGATCAATCATCAATCATCAATCATCAGTCACCAGTCATAAATTATCAATCGTCAATCATCAATCATCAATCATCAATCATCAATCATCAATCATCAATCATCAATCATCAATCATCAATCATCAATCATCAATCATCAATCATCAATCATCAATCATCAATCATCAATCATCAATCATCAATCATCAATCATCAATCATCAATCATCAATCATCAATCATCAATCGTCAATCATCAATCATCAATCATCAATCATCACTCATCTATCATCAATCATCAATCATCAATCATCAATTATCAATTATCAATTATCAATCATCAATCGTCAATCATCAATCATCAATCATCAATCATCAATCATCAATCATCAATTATCAATTATCAATCATCAATCATCAATCATCAATCCTCAATCATTAATCATCAATCATCAATCATCAATCATCAATCATCAATAACCAATCATAAATCATCAATAATCAATCATCGATCATCAATCATCAATCATCAATCATCAACCATCAATCATCAATCATCAATCATCAATCATCAATCATCAATCATCAATCATCAATCATCAATCATCAAACATCAATTACAGTCATCAGTCATCAACCATCAGTCATCAATCATCAATCGTCAATCATCAACCATCAAGCATCAATCATCAAACATCAGTCATCAATCATTAATAATCAATCATCAATCATCAATCATCAATCATCAATCTTCAATAATCAATCATCAATCATCAATCATCAATCATCAATTATCAATCATCAATCATCAATAATCAATCATCAATCATCAATCATCAATCATCAATCAGCAATCATCAATCATCAATCATCAATCATCAATCATCAATCATCAATCATCAATCATCAATCATCAATCATCAATCATCAATCATCAATCATCAATCATCAATCATCAATCATCAATCATCAATCATCAATCATCAATCATCAATCATCAAACATCAATCATCAATCATCAATCATCAATCATCAATCGTCAATCATCTATTATCAGTCATCAATCATCAATCGTCAATCATCAATCATCAATCATCAATCATCAATCATCAATCATCAAACATCAATCATCAATCATCAGTCACCAGTCATAAATTATCAATCGTCAATCATCAATCATCAATCATCAAAATCAATCATCAATAATCAATCATCAATCATCAATCTTCAATCATTAATAATCAATCATCAATCATCAATTATCAATTATCAATTATCAATTATCAATCATCAATCATCAATCATCAATCATCAATCATCAATCATCAATCATCAATCATCAATCATCAATCATCAATCATCAATCATCAATCATCAATCATCAATCATCAATCATCAATCATCAATCATCAATCATCAATCATCAATCATCAATCATCAATCATCAATCATCAATCATCAATCATCAATCATCAATCATCAATCATCAATCATCAATTATCAATCATCAATCATCAATCATCAATCATCAATCATCAATCATCAATCATTAATCATCAATCATCAATCATCAATCATCAATCAACAATCATCAATCATCAATCATCAATCGTCAATCATCAATCATCAATCATCAATCATCACTCATCTATCATCAATCATCAATCATCAATCATCAATCATCGATCATCAATCATCAATCATCCATCTTCAATCATCAATTAATAATAATCAATCATAAATCATCAATCATCAATCATCAATCATCAATCATCAATCATTAATCATCAATCATCAATCATCAATCATCACACATCAATCATCAATCATCAATCATCAATCATCAATCATCAATCATCAATCATCAATCATCAATCATCAATCATCAATCATCAATCATCAAACATCAATCATCAACCATCAATCATCAATCATCAATCATCAATCATCAATCATCAATCATCAATCATCAATCATCAATCATCAATCATCAATCATCAATCATCAATCATCAAACATCAATCATCAGTCATCAGTCATCAATCATCAGTCATCAATCATCAATCGTCAATCATCAATCATCAAGCATCAATCATCAATCATCAATCATTAATAATCAATCATCAATCATCAATCATCAATCTTCAATAATCAATCATCAATCATCAATTATCAATCATGAATCATCAATCATCAATCATCAATCATCAATCATCAATCATCAATCATCGATCATCAATCATCAATCATCAATCATCAAACATCAATCATCAATCATCAATCATCAATCATCAATCATCAATCATCAATCATCAATCATCAATCATCAATCATCAATCATCACTCATCAATCATCAAACATCAATCATCAATCATCAATCATCAATCATCAATCATCAATCATCAATCATCAATCATCAATCATCAATCCTCAATCATCTATTATCAGTCATCAATCATCAATCGTCAATCATCAATCATCAATCATCAATCATCAATCATCAATCATCAATCATCAAACATCAATCATCAATCATCAGTCACCAGTCATAAATTATCAATTGTCAATCATCAATCATCAATCATCAAAATCAATCATCAATTATCAATCATCAATCATCAATCTTCAATCATTAATAATCAATCATCAATCATCAATTATCAATTATCAATCATCAATCATCAATCATCAATCATCAATCATCAATCATCAATCATCAATCATCAATCATCAATCATCAATCATCAATCATCAATCATCAATCATCAATCATCAATCATCAATCATCAATCATCAATCATCAATCATCAATCATCAATCATCAA
>CATOZT010000163.1:0-94891 GCA_954870665.1 Stratiomys singularior
TGAGTGATGATTGAGGATTGATGATTGATCATTGATGATAGATGACAGATGATTGATGATTGATGAGTGATGATTGAGGATTGATGATTGATGATTGATGATTGATGATTGATGATTGATGATTGATGATTGATGATTGATGATTGATGATTGATGATTGATGATTGATGATTGATGATTGATGATTGATGATTGATTATTGATTATTGATGATTGATGACTGAAGATTGATGATTGATGATTGACGATTGATGTTTCATGAAAGCTGATTGGTAATACATGGTTGTTGCTTCATGACAGAAGATTCATCATTTATGTTTGATGATGATGACTGATGACTGATGATTGATGACTGATGATTGATGATTGATGATTGATGATTGATGATTGATGATTGATGATTGATGATTGATGATTGATGATTGATGATTGATGATTGATGATTGATGATTGATGATTGATGATTGATGATTGATGATTGATGATTGATGATTGATGATTGATGATTGATGATTGATGATTGATGATTGATGATTGATGATTGAGGATTGATTATAGATGATTGATGATTGATGATTGGTGATTGATGAGTGATGATTGAGGATTGATGTTTGATGATTGATGATTGATGATTGATGATTGATGATTGATGATTGATGATTGATTATTGATGATTGATGATTGATGACTGAAGATTGATGATTGATGATTGATGGTTGACGATTGATGTTTCATGAAAGCTGATTGGTAATACATGGTTGTTGCTTCATGACAGAAGATTCATCATTTATGTTTCATGATGATGACTGATGACTGATGATTGATGACTGATGATTGATGATTGATGATTGATGATTGATGATTGATGATTGATGATTGATAATTGATGATTGATGATTGTTGATTGATGATTGATGATTGATGGTTGATGATTGATGATTGATGATTGATGATTGATGATTGATGATTGATGGTTGATGATTGATGATATATGATTGATGATTGACGATTGATGATTGATGATTGATGATTGATGATTGATGACTGCAGATTGATGATCTATGATTGACGATTGATGATTCATGAAAGCTGATTGGCAATACATGATAGATGATTGATGACAGAAGATTCATGACTGATGTTTGATGATGATGACTGCAAACTGATGATTGATGACTGATGATTGATGATTGATGATTGATGATTGATGATTGATGATTGATGATTGATGATTGATGATTGATGATTGATGATTAATGATTGATGATTCAAGATAGATGATTGATGATTGATGATTGATGATTGATGATTGATGATTGATGATTGATGATTGATGATTGATGATTGATGATTGATGAATGATGATTGATGATTGATGATTGATGATTGATGATTGATGATTGATGATTGATGATTGATGATTGATGATTGATGATTGATGGTTGATGATTGATGATTGATGATTGATGATTGATGATTGATGATTGATGATTGATGATTGATGATTGATGATTGATGATTGATGATTGATGATTGATGATTGATGATTGATGATTGATGATTGATGATTGATGATTGATGATTGATGATTGATGATTGATGATTGATGATTGATGATTGATGATTGATGATTGATGATTGATGATTGATGATTGATGATTGATGAT
Source organism: Stratiomys singularior (assembly GCA_954870665.1). Classification (NCBI taxonomy): domain Eukaryota; kingdom Metazoa; phylum Arthropoda; class Insecta; order Diptera; family Stratiomyidae; genus Stratiomys; species Stratiomys singularior. The sequence goes on from CATOZT010000163.1 coordinate 1,668, forward strand.
TGATGATTGATGATTGATGATTGATGATGGATGATTGATGATGGATGCTTGATCAATGATGATTGATTATATATGATTGACGTTTGATGATTGATGATTGATGATTGATGATAGATTATTGATGATTGATGATTGATGATTGATGATTCATGATTGATGATTGATGATTGATGATTGATGATTGATGATTGATGATTGATGATTGATGATTGATGATTGATGATTGATGATTGATGATTGATGATTGATGATTGATGATTGATGATTGTGGATTGATGATTGATGATTGATGAATGTGGATTGATGATTGATGATTGATGATTGATGATTGATGATTGATGAATGTGGATTGATGATTGATGATTGATGATTGACGATTGATGATTGAGGATTGATGAGTGATAATGATGATGGATGAGTTATGATTCCTGATTGGTGGATGATGATTGATGATTGATGACTCATTATAGCCGATTGGTAATACATGATTGATGAATGACGATTGATGATTGATGATTGATGAATGAGGATGGATGATTGAAGATTCCTGATTGGTGATTGATGATTGATGATTGATTCTTGATGATTGATGGTTGATGATTGATGATTGATGATTGATGATTGATGATTGACGATTAACGATTGATGATTGATGACTGAGGATTGATGATTGATGATTGATGAATGATGATTAATGATTGATGATTCCTGATTGATGATTTATTATTGATTATTGATTATTGGTGATTGGTGATTGATGATTGATGATTGATGATTGATGATTGATGATTTATGACTGAAGGTTGATGATTAATGATTAATGATTGACGATTGATGAATAATGATTGATGTTTGATGATTGATGATTGATGATTGATGATTGATGATTGATGTTTGATGATTGATGACTCATTATAGCTGATTGGTAATACATGATTGATGATTGACGATTGATGATTGATGATTGAAAATTGATGATTGATGATTGATGATTGATGATTGATAATTGATGATTGATGATTGATGATTGATGATTGATGATTGATGATTGATGATTGATGATTGATGATTGATGATTGATGATTGATGATTGATGATTGATGATTGATGATTGATGAATGTGGATTGATGATTGATGATTGATGATTGACGATTGATGATTGAGGATTGATGAGTGATGAATGATGATGGATGAGTGATGATTCCTGATTGGTGGATGATGATTGATGATTGATGACTCATTATAGCCGATTGGTAATACATGGTTGATGAATGACGATTGATGATTGATGATTGATGAATGATGATGGATGATTGAAGATTCCTGATTGATGATTGATGATTGATGATTGATTCTTGATGATTGATGGTTGATGATTGATGATTGATGATTGATGATTGATGATTGATGATTGACGATTAACGATTGATGATTGATGATTGAGGATTGATGATTGATAATTGATGAATGATGATTAATGAGTGATGATTCCTGATTGATGATTTATTATTGATTATTGATTATTGGTGATTGGTGATTGATGATTTATTGATTTATGATGATTTATTGATATGATTTATTGTGATATGATGATTGATGATTGATGATTTATGACTGAAGGTTGATGATTAATGATTAATGATTGGCGATTGATGAATAATGATTGATGTTTGATGATTGATGATTGATGATTGATGATTGACGATTGATGATTGATGATTGATGATTGATGATTGATGATTGACGATTGATGATTGATGATTGAAAATTGATGATTGATGATTGATGATTGATGATTGATGATTGATGATTGATGATTGATGATTAATGATTGATGATTCAAGATAGATGATTGATGATTGATGATTGATGATTGATGATTGATGATTGATGATTGATGATTGATGATTGATGATTGATGAATGATGATTGATGATTGATGATTGATGATTGATGATTGATGATTGATGATTGATGATTGATGATTGATGATTGATGGTTGATGATTGATGATTGATGATTGATGATTGGTGATTGATGATTGATGATTGATGATTGATGATTGATGATTGATGATTGATGATTGATGATTGATGATTGATGATTGATGATTGATGATTGATGATTGGTGATTGATGATTGATGATTGATGATTGATGATTGATGATTGATGATTGATGATTGATGATTGATGATTGATGATTGATGATTGATGATTGATGATTGATGATTGATGATTGATGATTGATGATTGATGATTGAATATTCATGATTGATGATTCATGATTGATGATTGATTATTGATGATTGATGATTGATGATTGATGATCGATGATTTATGATTGATGATTGATGATTGAATTTTAATTACTGATGAGTGATGATTGATGATTGATGATTGATGATTGATGATATATGATTGATGATTCATGATTCATGATTGATCATTAATCATTTATGATCGATGATTAATGATTGATGATTGATGATTAATTATTGCTGATTGCTGATTGATGATTGATCATCGACGATTGATAATTGATGATTGATGATTGATGATTGATGATTGATGATTGATGATTGTTGATTGATGATTGATGATTGATGATTGATGATTGATGATTGATGATTGATGATTGATGATTGATGATTGATGATTGATGATTGATGATTGATGATTGATGATTGATGATTGATGATTGATGATTGATGATTGATGATTGATGATTGATGATTGATGATTGATGATTGATGATTGATGATTGATGATTGATGATTGATGATTGATGATTGATGATTGATCATTGATGATTGATGATTGATGATTGATGATTGATGATTGATGATTGATGATTGATGATTGATGATTGATTACTGAAGATTGATGATTGATGATTGATGATTGCTGATTGATGATTGATTACTGAAGATTGATGATTGATGATTTATGACTCATTATAGCTGATTGGTTATAAATGATTGATGATTGATGATTGATGATTGATGATTGATGATTGATGATTGATGATTGATGATTGATGATTGATGATTGATGAATGTGGATTGATTATTGATGATTGATGATTGACGATTGATGATTGAGGATTGATGAGTGATGAATGATGATGGATGAGTGATTATTCCTGATTGGTGGATGATGATTGATGATTGATGACTCATTATAGCCGATTGGTAATACATGGTTGATGAATGACGATTGATGATTGATGATTGATGATTGATGAATGATGATGGATGATTGAAGATTCCTGATTGATGATTGATGACTGATGATTGATGATTGATGATTGATTCTTGATGATTGATGGTTGATGATTGATGATTGATGATTGATGATTGATGATTGATGATTGATGATTGACGATTAACGATTGATGATTGATGATTGAGGATTGATGATTGATGATTGATGAATGATGATTAATGATTGATGATTCCTGATTGATTATTTATTATTGATTATTGATTATTGGTGATTGGTGATTGATGATTGATGATTGATGATTGATGATTGATGATTTATGACTGAAGGTTGATGATTAATGATTAATGATTGACGATTGATGAATAATGATTGATGTTTGATGATTGATTATTGATGATTGATGATTGATGATTGATGATTGATGATTGATGTTTGATGATTGATGACTCGTTGTAGCTGATTGGTAATACATGATTGATGATTGACCATTGATGATTGATGATTGATGATTGACGATTGATGATTGATGATTGAAAATTGATGATTGATGATTGATGATTGATGATTGATGATTTATGATTGATGATTGATGATTGATGATTGATGATTGATGATTGATGATTGATGATTGATGATTGATGATTGATGATTGATGATTGATGATTGATGATTGATGATTGATGATTGATGATTGATGATTGATGATTGATGATTGATGATTGATGATTGATGATTGATGATTGATGATTGATGATTGGTTATTGATGATTGATGATTGATGAATGATGATTGATGATTGATGATTGATGATTGATGATTGATGATTGATGATTGATGATTGATGATTGATGATTGATGATTGATAATTGATGATTGATGATCGACGATTTATGATTGATGATTGAATATTAATTACTGATGAGTGATGATTGATGATTGATGATTGATGATTTATGATTGATGATTCATGATTCATGATTGATCATTACTCATTTATGACCGATGATTAATGATTGATGATTGATGATTAATTATTGCTGATTGCTGATTGATGATTGATCATCGACGATTGATGATTGATAATTGATGATTGATGATTGATGATTGATGACTGATGATTGTTGATTGATGATTGATGATTGATGATTGATGATTGATGATTGATGATTGGTGATTCATGATTGATGATTGATGATTGATGATTGATGATTGATGATTGATGATTGATGATTGATGATTGATGATTGATGATTGATGATTGATGATTGATGATTGATGATTGATGATTGATCATTGATGATTGATGATTGATCATTGATCATTGATGATTGATGATTGATGATTGATGATTGATTACTGAAGATTGATGATTGATGATTGATGATTGCTGATTGATGATTGATTACTGAAGATTGATGATTGATGATTTATGACTCATTATAGCTGATTGGTTATACATGATTGATGATTGATGATTTATGACTCATTATAGCTGATTGGTTATACATGATTGATGATTGATGATTGATGATTGATGATTCCTGTTAATGATTGATGATTCATGATTAATGATTAATGATTGATGATTGATGACAGAAGATTGATGATTGATGATTGATGCTTGATGATTGATGATTCATGATAGCTGATTGGTATTACATGATTGTTAATTGACCATTGATGACAGAAGATTCATGATGATGACTGATGATTGACGTATGATTATTGATGATTGATGATTGATGATTGATGATTGATGATTGAGGATTGATGATTGATGATTGATGATTGATGATAGATGATTGATGATTGACGATTGATGATTGATGATTGATGATTGATGATTGATGATTGATGATTGATGATTGATGATTGATGATTGATGATTGATGATTGATGATTGAAGATTGATGATTGATGATTGATGATATATGATTGATGATTGATGATTGATAATTGATGATTTTTGATTGACGATTGATGATTGATGATTAATGATAGCTGACTGGTAATACATGACTGATGACTGATGATTGACGATTGATGATTGATGATTGATGCTTGATGATTGATGAGTGGTGATTGATGAATGATGATTGATGACTGATGTTTGATGATTAATGATTGATGATTGATGATTGATAATTGATGACTGATGTTTGATGATTGATGATTGATGATTGATGATTGATGATTGATGATTGATGATTGATGATTGATGATTGATGATTGATGATTGATGATTGATGATTGATGATTGATGATTGATGATTGATGATTGATGATTCATGATTGATGATTGATGATTGATGATTGATGATTGATGATTGATGATTGATGATTGATGATTGATGATTGATGATTGATGATTGATGATTGATGATTGATGATTGATGATTGATGATTAATGGTTAACGATTACTGATTGATGACTGTAGATTGATTTTTGATGATTGATGATTCATGATTCATGATAGCAGATTGGTAATACATGATAAATGATTGATGATTGAAGATTGATGATTGATGATTGATGATTGATGGTTGATAATTGATGATTGATGATTGATGATTGATGATTGCTGATTGATGATTGATTATTCATTGTTGATGATTGATGATTGATGATTGATGATTGATGATTGATGATTGATGATTGATGATTGATGATTGATGATTGATGATTTATGATTGATGATTGATGATTTATGATTGATGATTGATGATTGATGTTTGATTATTGATGATTGATGACTGATGATTGATGATTGATGATTGATGATTGATGATTCATGATTCATGATTGATGATTGATGATTGATGATTTATGATTGATGAGTGATGATTGAGGATTGATGATTGATGATTAATGATTGATGATTGATGATTGATGATTGATGATTGATGATTGATGATTGATGAGTGATGATTGAGGATTGATGATTGTTGATTGATGATTGATGATTGATGATTGATGATTGATGATTGATGATTGATGATTGATGATTGATAATTGATGATTGATGATTGATGACTGAAGATTGATGATTGATGATTGACGATTTATGTTTCATGAAAGCTGATTGGTAATACATGGTTGTTGCTTCATGACAGAAGATTCATCATTTAGGTTTCATGATGATGACTGAAGACTGATGATTGATGACTGATGATTGATGATTGATGATTGATGATTGATGATTGATGATTGATGATTGATGATTGATGATTGTTGATTGATGATTGATGATTGATAATTGATGATTGATTATTGATTATTGATGATTGATGATTGATGATTCATGATTGATGATTGATGATTGATGATTGATGATTGACGATCAATGATTGATGATTGATCATTGAAGATTGACGATCAATGATTGATGGTTTATGATTGATTATTGATGGTTGATTATTGATGATTTATGATTGATGATTGATAAATGTTATTTATGATTGATGATTGATGATTGATAATTGATGATTGATGATTGATGATTGATGATTGATGATTGATGATTGATAATTGATGATTGATGATTGATGATTGATGATTGATGAGTGATGATTGAGGATTGATGATTGTTGATTGATGGTTGATGATTGATGATTGATGATTGATGATTGATGATTGATGATTGATAATTGATGATTGATGATTGATGACGAAAGATTGATGATTGATGATTGATGATAGACGATTGATGTTTCATGAAAGCTGATTGGTAATACATGGTTGTTGCTTCATGACAAAAGATTCATCATTTATGTTTGATGATGATGACTGATGACTGATGATTGATGACTGATGATTGATGATTGATGATTGATGATTGATGATTGATGATTGATGATTGATGATTGATGAGTGATGATTGAGGATTGATGATTGTTGATTGATGATTGGTGATTGATGATTGATGATTGAGGATTAATAATTGATTATTGATGACTGATGATTGATGACTGAAGATTGATGATTGATGATTGATGATTGACGATTGATGTTTCATGAAAGCTGATTGGTAATACATGGTTGTTGCTTCATGACAGAAGATTCATCATTTATGTTTCATGATGATGACTGAAGACTGATGATTGATGACTGATGATTGATGATTGATGAGTGATGATTGATGATTGATGATTGATGATTGATGATTGTTGATTGATAATTGATGATTGATAATTGATGATTGATTATTGATTATTGATGATTGATGATTGATGATTGATGATTGATGATTGATGATTGATGATTGATGATTGATGATTGATGATTGATGATTGATGATTGACGATCAATGATTGATGATTGATCATTGATGATTGACGATCAATGATTGATGGTTTATGATTGATTATTGATGGTTGATTATTGATGATTTATGATTGATGATTGATAAATGTTATTTATGATTGATGATTGATGATTGATGATTGATAATTGATGATTGATGATTGATGATTGATGATTGATAATTGATGATTGATGATTGATGATTGATGATTGATGATTGATGATTGATGATTGATGAGTGATGATTGAGGATTGATGATTCATGATTGGTGATTGATGATTGATGATTGATGATTGATGATTGATGATTGATGATTGATGATTGATGAGTGATGATTGAGGATTGATGATTGTTGATTGATGGTTGATGATTGATGATTGATGATTGATGATTGATGATTGATGATTGATAATTGATGATTGATGATTGATGACTAAAGATTGATGATTGATGATTGACGATTGATGTTTCATGAAAACTGATTGCTAATACATGGTTGTTGCTTCATGACAAAAGATTCATCATTAATGTTTGATGATGATGACTGATGACTGATGATTGATGACTGATGATTGATGATTGATGATTGATGATTGATGATTGATGATTGATGAGTGATGATTGAGGATTGATGATTGTTGATTGATGATTGATGATTGATGCTTGATGATTGAGGATTAATGATTGATTATTGATGACTGATGATTGATGACTGAAGATTGATGATTGATTATTGATTATTTAAGATTGATGTTTCATGAAAGCTGATTGGTAATACATGGTTGTTGCTTCATGACAGAAGATTCATCATATATGTTTGATGATGATGACTGATGACTGATGATTGATGACTGATGATTGATGATTGATTATTGATGAATGATGATTGCTGATTGCTGATTGATGATTGATGATTGATGATTGATGATTGATGATTGATGATTGATGATTGATGATTGATGATTGATGATTGATGATTGATGATTGATGATTGATGATTGATGATTGGTGATTGATGATTGATGATTGATGATTGATGATTGATGATTGATGATTGATGATTGATGATTGATGATTGATGATTGATGATTGATGATTGATGATTGATTATTGATGATTGATGATTGATGATTGATGATTGATGATTGATGATTGATGATTGATGATTGATGATTGATGATTAATGATTGATGATTGATGCTTGATGATTGGTGATTGATGATTGATGATTGATGATTGATGATTGATGATTGATGATTGATGATTGATGATTGATGATTGATGATTGATGATTGATGATTGATGATTGAACATTGATGATTCATGATTGATCATTGATCATTTATGATCGATGATTGATGATTGATGATTGATGATTGATGATTTATGATTGATGATTGATGATTTATGATTAATGATTAATGATTGATGATTGACGATTGATGATTGATGATTGATGATTGATGATTGATGATTGATGATTGATTATTGATGATTGATGATTGATGATTGATGATTGATGATCAATGATTGATGGTTTATGATTGATTATTGATGATTGATTATTGATGATTTATGATTGATGATTTATGATTAATGATTAGTGATTGATGATTGATGATTGATGATTGATGATTGATGATTGATGATTGATGATTGATGATTGATGATTGATGATTGATGATTGATGATTGATGATTGATGATTGATGATTAATGATTGATGATTGATGATTGATGATTGATGATTGATGATTGATGATTGATGACTGATGACTGATGATTGATGATTGATGATTGATGATGAATAAATGTTATTTATGATTGATGATTTTTGATTGATAATTGATGATTGATGATTGATGATTGATAATTGATGAGTGATGATTAAGGATTGATGATTGATGATTGATGATAGATGATTGATGATTGATGATTGATGATTGATGATTGATGATTGATGATTGATGATTGATGATTGATGAGTGATGATTGAGGATTGATGATTGATGATTGATGATTGATGATTGATGATTGATGATTGATGATTGATGATTGATGATTGATGATTGATGATTGATTATTGATGATTGATGATTGATGACTGAAGATTGATGATTGATGATTGACGATTGATGTTTCATGAAAGCTGATTGGTAATACATGGTTGTTGCTTCATGACAGAAGATTCATCATTTATGTTTGATGATGATGACTGATGACTGATGATTGATGACTGATGATTGATGATTGATGATTGATGATTGATGATTGATGATTGATGATTGATGATTGATGATTGATGATTGATGATTGATGATTGATGATTGATGATTGATGATTGATAATTGATGATTGATGATTGAGGATTGATTATAGATGATTGATGATTGATGATTGATGATTGATGATTGATGATTGATTATCGATGATTGATGATTGATGATTGATGATTGATGATTGATAATTGATGATTGATGATTGATGATTGATGATTGATGATTGATGATTGATTATTGATGATTGATGATTGATGATTGATGATTGGTGATTGATGATTGATGATTGATGATTGATGATTGGTGATTTATGATTGATTATTGAAGATTGATGTTTAATGATTGATGATTGAGGATTGATGATTGATGAATGATGTTGGATAATTGATGATTCCTGAATATTGATTGCTTATTGATGATTGATGGTTGATGATTGATGACTGATGATTGATGATTAATGGTTGATGATTGATGATATATGATTGATGATTGATGATTGATGATTGATGATTGAATATGGATGATTGATGATGGATGATTGATCAATAATGATTGATTATAGATGATTGACGTTTGATGATTGATGATTAATGATTGATGATTTATGATAGATTATTTTTGTATGATGATTGATGATTGATGATTGATGATTGATGATTGATGATTGATGATTGATTATTGATGATTGATGATTGATGATTGATGATTGATGATTGATGATTGTGGATTGATGATTGATGATTGATGAATGTGGATTGATGATTGATGATTGATGATTGATGAAAGTGGATTGATGATTGATGATTGATGATTGACGATTGATGATTGAGGATTGATGAGTGATGAATGATGATGGATGAGTGATGATTCCTGATTGGTGGATGATGATTGATGATTGATGACTCATTATAGCCGATTGGTAATACATGATTGATGAATGACGATTGATGATTGATGATTGATGATTGATGAATGATGATGGATGAATGAAGATTCCTGATTGATGATTGATGATTGATGATTGATGATTGATTCTTGATGATTGATGGTTGATGATTGATGATTGATGATTGATGATTGATGATTGATGATTGATGATTGATGATTGATGATTGATGATTGATGATTGATGATTGATGATTGATGATTGATGATTGATGATTGATGATTGATGATTGATGATTGATGATTGATGATTGATGATTGATGATTGATGATTGATGATTGGTGATTGATGATTGATGATTGATGATTGACGATTAACGATTGATGATTGATGATTGAGGATTGATGATTGATGATTGATGAATGATGATTAATGATTGATGATTCCTGATTGATGATTGATTATTGAATATTGATTATTGGTGATTGGTGATTGATGATTGATGATTGATGATTGATGAGTGATGATTTATGACTGAAGGTTGATGATTAATGATTAATGATTGACGATTGATGAATAATGATTGATGTTTGATGATTGATGATTGATGATTGATGATTGATGATTGATGATTGATGATTTATGATTGATGATTGATGTTTGATGATTGATGACTCATTATAGCTGATTGGTAATACATGATTGATGATTGACGATTGATGATTGATGATTGATGATTGATGATTGATGATTGCGGATTGATGATTGATGATTGAAAATTGATGATTGATGATTGATGATTGATGATTGATGATTGATGATTGATGATTGATGAATGATGATTGATGATTGATGATTGATAATTGATGAATGATGAAAGATGATTGATGATTGATGATTGATGATTGATGATTGATGATTGATGATTGATGATTGATGATTGATAATTGATGATTGATGATTGATTATTGATGACGGATGACTGATGATTGTTGATTGATGATTGATGATTGATGATTGATGATTGATGGTTGATGATTGATGATTGATAATTAATGATTGATGATTGATGATTGATGATTGATGATTGATGATTGATGGTTGATGATTGATGATTGATGATTGATGATTGATGATTGATGATTGATGATTGATGATTGATGATTGATGATTGATGATTGATGATTGATGACTGATGATTCCTGATTGATGATTGATGTTGATGATTGATGATTGATGATTGATGATTGATGATTGATGATTGATGATTGATGATTGATGATTGATGATTGATGATTGATGATTGATGATTGATGATTGATGATTGATGATTGATGATTGATGATTGATGATTGATGATTGATAATGGATGATTGATGATTGATGATTGATGATCAATGATTGATGGTTTATGGTTGACTATTGATGAATGACGATTGATGATTGATGATTGATGATTGATGATTGATGATTAATGATTGACGATTCATGATTGCTGATTGATGATTGATGATTGATGATTGATGATTGATGATTGATGATTTATGATTGATGATCGATGATTGATGATTGATGATTGATGATTGACGATTGATGATTGATGATTGATGATTGATGATTGATGATTGATGATTGATGATTGATGATTGATGATTGATGATTGATGATTGATGATTGATGATTGATGATTGATGATTGATGATTGCTTATTGATGTCTGATGATTGATGATTGATGATTGATGATTTATGTTCGATGATTTATGATTGATGATTGATGATTGATGATTTATGTTCGATGATTTATGATTGATGATTGATGATTGATGATTGATGATTGATGATTAATGATTGATGATTGATAATTGATGATTGCTGATTGATGTCTGATGATTGATGATTGATGATTGATGATTGATGTTTGATGATTGATTATTGATGATTGATGATTGATGATAGATGATTGATAATTGATGACTGATGATTGATGATTGATGACTGATAATTGATGATTGATGATTGATGTTTGATGATTGATGATTGATGATTGATGCTTGATGATTGATGATTGATGATTGATGATTGATGATTGATGATTGATGATTGATGATTGATGATTGATGATTGATGATTGATGATTGATGATTGATGATTGATTATTGATGATTGAAGATTGATGACTGAAGATTGACGATTGATGATTGACGATTGATGTTTCATTAAAACTGATTGGTAATACATGGTTGTTGCTTCATGACAGAAGATTCATCATTTATGTTTGATGATGATGACTGATGACTGATGATTGCTGACTGATGATTGATGATTGATGATTGATGATTGATGATTGATGATTGATGATTGATGATTGATGATTGATGATTGATGATTGATGATTGATGATTGATGATTTAGGATTGATTATTGATGATTGATAATTGATCAATGATGATTGATGATTGATGATTGATAATTGATGATTGATTATCGATGATTCATGATTGATGATTGATGATTGATGATTGATGATTGATGATTGATGATTGATGATTGATGATTGATGATTGATGATTGGTGATTGATGATTGATGATTGATGATTGATGATTGATTATTGAAGATTGATGTTTAATGATTGATGATTGAGGATTGATGATTGATGAATGATGTTGGATAATTGATGATTCCTGATTATTGATTGATTATTGATGATTGATGGTTGATGATTGATGATTGATGATTGATGATTGATGATTGATGATTGATGATTGATGGTTGATGATTGATGATATATGATATATGATTGATGATTGATGATTGATGATTGATGATTGATGATTGATGATGGATGATTGATGATGGATGTTTGATCAATGATGATTGATTATAGATGATTGACGTTTGATGATTGATGATTGATGATTGATGATAGATTATTGATGATTGATGATTGATGATTGATGATTGATGATTGATGATTGATGATTGATGATTGATGATTGATGATTGATGATTGTGGATTGATGATTGATGATTGATGAATGTGGATTGATGATTGATGATTGATGATTGATGATTGATGAAAGTGGATTAATGATTGATGATTGATGATTGACGATTGATGATTGAGGATTGATGAGTGATGAATGATGATGGATGAGTGATGATTCCTGATTGGTGGATGATGATTGATGATTGATGACTCATTATAGCTGATTGGTAATACATGATTGATGAATGACGATTGATGATTGATGATTGATGATTGATGAATGATGATGGATGAATGAAGATTCCTGATTGATGATTGATGATTGATGATTGATTCTTGATGATTGATGGTTGATGATTGATGATTGATGATTGATGATTGATGATTGATGATTGATGATTGATGATTGATGATTGATGATTGATGATTGATGATTGATGATTGATGATTGATGATTGATGATTGATGATTGACGATTAACGATTGATGATTGATGATTGAGGATTGATGATTGATGATTAATGAATGATGATTAATGATTAATGATTCCTGATTGATGATTGATTATTGATTATTGATTATTGGTGATTGGTGATTGATGATTGATGATTGATGATTGATGATTTATGACTGAAGGTTGATGATTTATGATTAATATTTGACGATTGATGAATAATGATTGATGTTTGATGATTGATGATTGATGATTGATGATTGATGATTGATGATTGATGATTGATGATTGATGATTGATGTTTGATGATTGATGATTGGTGATTTATGTTTGATCATTGAAGATTGATGTTTAATGATTGATGATTGAGGATTGATGATTGATGAATGATGTTGGATAATTGATGATTCCTGATCATTGATTGATTATTGATGATTGATGGTTGATGATTGATGATTGATGATTGATGATTGACGATTAACGATTGATGATTGATGATTGAGGATTGATGATTGATGATTGATGAATGATGATTAATGATTAATGATTCCTGATTGATGATTGATTATTGATTATTGATTATTGATTATTGGTGATTGGTGATTGATGATTGATGATTGATGATTGATGATTGATGATTTATGACTGAAGGTTGATGATTAATGATTAATAATTGACGATTGATGAATAATGATTGATGTTTGATGATTCATGATTGATGATTGATGGTTGATGATTGATGATTGATGATTGATGATTGATGATTGATGATTGATGATTGATGATTGATGTTTGATGATTGATGATTGGTGATTTATGATTGATTATTGAAGATTGATGTTTAATGATTGATGATTGAGGATTGATGATTGATGAATGATGTTGGATAATTGATGATTCCTGATTATTGATTGATTATTGATGATTGATGGTTGATGATTGATGATTGATGATTGATGATTGATGATTGATGATTGAATATGGATGATTGATGATGGATGGTTGATCAATGATGATTGATTATAGATGATTGACGTTTGATGATTGATGATTAATGATTGATGATTGATGATAGATTTTTGATGATTGATGATTGATGATTGATGATTGATGATTTATGATTGAGGATTGATGATTGATGATTGATTATTGATGATTGATGATTGATGATTGATGATTGATGATTGATGATTGATGATTGATGATTTATGATTGATGAGTGATGATTGAGGATTGATGATTGATGATTAATGATTGATAATTGATGATTGATGATTGATGATTGATGATTGATGAGTGATGATTGAGGATTGATGATTGTTGATTGATGATTGATGATTGATGATTGATGATTGATGATTGATGATTGATGATTGATGATTGATGATTGATTATTGATGATTGATGATTGATGACTGAAGATTGATGATTGATGATTGACGATTGATGTTTCATGAAAGCTGATTGGTAATACATGGTTGTTGCTTCATGACAGAAGATTCATCATTTATGGTTCATGATGATGACTGAAGACTGATGATTGATGACTGATGATTGATGATTGATGATTGATGATTGATGATTGATGATTGATGATTGATGATTGATGATTGATGATTGATGATTGATGATTGATGATTGTTGATTGATGATTGATGATTGATAATTGATGATCGATTATTGATTATTGATGATTGATGATTGATGATTGATGATTGTTGATTGATGATTGAAGATTGATGATTGATGATTGACGATCAATGATTGATGATTGATCATTGATGATTGACGATCAATGATTGATGGTTTATGATTGATTATTGATGGTTAATTATTGATGATTTATGATTGATGATTGATAAATGTTATTTATGATTGATGATTGATGATTGATAATTGATGATTGATGATTGATGATTGATGATTGATAATTGATGATTGATGATTGATGATTGATGATTGATGATTGATGAGTGATGATTGAGGATTGATGATTAATGATTGATGATTGATGGTTGATGATTGATGATTGATGAGTGATGATTGAGGATTGATGATTGTTGATTGATGGTTGATGATTGATGATTGATGATTGATGATTGATGATTGATGATTGATGATTGATGATTGATAATTGATGATTGATGATTGATGACTAAAGATTGATGATTGATGATTGATGATTGACGATTGATGTTTCATGAAAGCTGATTGGTAATACATGGTTGTTGCTTCATGACAAAAGATTCATCATTTATGTTTGATGATGATGACTGATGACTGATGATTGATGACTGATGATTGATGATTGATGATTGATGTTTGATGATTGATGATTGATGATTGATGAGTGATGATTGAGGATTGATGATTGTTGATTGATGATTGATGATTGATGATTGATGATTGAGGATTAATGATTGATTATTGATGACTGATGATTGATGACTGAAGATTGATGATTGATGATTGATGATTTAAGATTGATGTTTCATGAAAGCTGATTGGTAATACATGGTTGTTGCTTCATGACAGAAGATTCATCATCTATGTTTCATGATGATGACTGAAGACTGATGATTGATGACTGATGATTGATGATTGATGAGTGATGATTGATGATTGATGATTGATGATTGATGATTGATGATTGATGATTGTTGATTGATGATTGATGATTGATAATTGATGATTGATTATTGATTATTGATGATTGATGATTGATGATTGATGATTGATGATTGATGATTGATGATTGATGATTGACGATCAATGATTGATGATTCATCATTGATGATTGACGATCAATGATTGATGGTTTATGATTGATTATTGATGATTGATTATTGATGATTTATGATTGATGATTGATAAATGTTATTTATGATTGATGATTGATAATTGATGATTGATGATTGAGGATTGATGATTGATAATTGATGATTGATGATTGATGATTGATGATTGATGAGTGATGATTGAGGATTGATGATTAATGATTGATGATTGATGATTGATGAGTGATGATTGAGGATTGATGATTGTTGATTGATGGTTGATGATTGATGATTGATGATTGATGATTGATGATTGATGATTGATAATTGATGATTGCTGATTGATGACTAAAGATTGATGATTGATGATTGATGATTGACGATTGATGTTTCATGAAAGCTGATTGGTAATACATGGTTGTTGCTTCATGACAAAAGATTCATCATTTATGTTTGATGATGATGACTGATGACTGATGATTGATGACTGATGATTGATGATTGATGATTGATGATTGATGATTGATGAGTGATGATTGAGGATTGGTGATTGTTGATTGATGATTGATGATTGATGATTGAGGATTAATGATTGATTATTGATGACTGATGATTGATGCTTGATGATTGATGATTGATGATTGATGATTGATGATTGATGATTGATTATTGATGATTGATGATTGATGATTGATGATTGATGATTGATGATTGATGATTGATGATTGATGATTGATGATTGATGATTGATGATTGATGATTGATGATTGATGATTTATGATTAATGATTGATGATTGATGCTTGATGATTGGTGATTAATGATTGATGATTGATGATTGATGATTGATGATTGATGATTGAACATTGATGATTCATGATTGATCATTGATCATTTATGATCGATGATTGATGATTGATGATTGATGATTGATGATTTATGATTGATGATTGATGATTGATGATTTATGATTAATGATTAATGATTGATGATTGACGATTGATGATTGATGATTGATGATTGATGATTGATTATTGATGATTGATGATTGATGATTGATGATCAATGATTGATGGTTTATGATTGATTATTGATGATTGATTATTGATGATTTATGATTGATGATTTATGATTAATGATTAATGATTGATGATTGATGATTGATGATTGATGATTGATGATTGATGATTGATGATTGATGATTGATGATTGATGATTGATGATTGATGATTAATGATTGATGATTGATGATTGATGATTGATGATTGATGATTGATGATTGATGATTGATGATTGATGATTGATGATTGATGATTGATGATTGATGATTGATGATTGATGATTGATGATTGATGATTGATGATTGATGATTGATGATTGATGATTGATGATTGATGATTGATGATTGATGATTGATGATTGATGATTGATGATTGATGATTGATTATTGATGATTGATGATTGATGATTGATGATTGATGATTGATGATTGATGATTGATGATTGATGATTGATGATTAATGATTGATAATGGATGTTTGATGATTGATGATTGATGATCAACGATTGATGGTTTATGATTGATTATTGATGATTGATTATTGATGATTGATGATTGATGATTGATTATTGATGATTGATGATTGATAATTGATGATTGATGTTAGATGATTGATGATTGATGATTGATGATTGATGATTGATGATTGATGATTGGTGATTGATGATTGATGATTAATGATTGATGATTGATGATTGATGATTGCTGATTGATGATTGATGATTGATGATTGATGATTGATGATTGATGATTGATGATTGATGATTGATGATTGATGATTGATG
This sequence comes from Stratiomys singularior, assembly GCA_954870665.1. Taxonomy (NCBI): domain Eukaryota; kingdom Metazoa; phylum Arthropoda; class Insecta; order Diptera; family Stratiomyidae; genus Stratiomys; species Stratiomys singularior. Next base: position 20,427 of record CATOZT010000163.1, read on the forward strand.
ATTGATGATTGATGATTGATGATTGATGATTGATGATTGATGATTGATGATTGATGATTGATGATTGATGACTGATGACTGATGATTGATGATTGATGATTGATGATGGATAAATGTTATTTATGATTGATGATTGATGATTGATAATTGATGATTGATGATTGATGATTGATAATTGATGATTGATGAATGATGAGTGATGACTGATGATTGATGATTGATGAGTGATGATTAAGGATTGATGATTGATGATTGATGATAGATGATTGATGATTGATGATTGATGATTGATGATTGATGATTGATGATTGATGAGTGATGATTGAGGATTGATGATTGATGATTGATGATTGATGATTGATTATTGATGATTGATGATTGATGACTGAAGATTGATGATTGATGATTGACGATTGATGTTTCATGAAAGCTGATTGGTAATACATGGTTGTTGCTTCATGACAGAAGATTCATCATTTATGTTTGATGATGATGACTGATGACTGATGATTGATGACTGATGATTGATGCTTGATGATTGGTGATTAATGATTGATGATTGATGATTGATGATTGATGATTGATGATTGAACATTGATGATTCATGATTGATCATTGATCATTTATGATCGATGATTGATGATTGATGATTGATGATTTATGATTGATGATTGATGATTTATGATTAATGATTAATGATTGATGATTGACGATTGATGATTGATGATTGATGATTGATGATTGATGATTGATTATTGATGATTGATGATTGATGATTGATGATTGATGATCAATGATTGATGGTTTATGATTGATTATTGATGATTGATTATTGATGATTTATAATTGATGATTTATGATTAATGATTAATGATTGATGATTGATGATTGATGATTGATGATTGATGATTGATGATTGATGATTGATGATTAATGATTGATGATTGATGATTGATGATTGATGATTGATGATTGATGATTGATGATTGATGATTGATGATTGATGATTGATGATTGATGATTGATGATTGATGATTGATGATTGATGATTGATGATTGATGATTGATGATTGATGATTGATGATTGATGATTGATGATTGATGATTAATGATTGATAATGGATGATTGATGATTGATGATTGATGATCAACGATTGATGGTTTATGATTGATTATTGATGATTGATTATTGATGATTGATGATTGATGATTGATTATTGATGATTGATGATTGATGATTGATGATTGATGATAGATGATTGATGATTGATGATTGATGATTGATGATTGATGATTGATGATTAATGATTGATGATTGATGATTGATGATTGCTGATTGATGATTGATGATTGATGATTGATGATTGATGATTGATGATTGATGATTGATGATTGATGATTGATGATTGATGATTGATGATTGATGATTGATGATTGATGATTGATGATTGATGATTGATGATTGATGATTGATGACTGATGACTGATGATTGATGATTGATGATTGATGATGGATAAATGTTATTTATGATTGATAATTGATGATTGATAATTGATGATTGATGATTGATGATTGATAATTGATGATTGATGAATGATGAGTGATGACTTATGATTGATGATTGATGAGTGATGATTAAGGATTGATGATTGATGATTGATGATAGATGATTGATGATTGATGATTGATGATTGATGATTGATGATTGATGATTGATGAGTGATGATTGAGGATTGATGATTGATGATTGATGATTGATGATTGATGATTGATGATTGATGATTGATGATTGATGATTGATGATTGATGATTGATGATTGATGATTGATGATTGATGATTGATGATTGATGATTGATGATTGATGATTGATGATTGATGATTGATGATTGATGATTGATGATTGATGATTGATGATTAATGATTGATAATGGATGATTGATGATTGATGATTGATGATCAACGATTGATGGTTTATGATTGATTATTGATGATTGATTATTGATGATTGATGATTGATGATTGATTATTGATGATTGATGATTGATGATTGATGATTGATGATAGATGATTGATGATTGATGATTGATGATTGATGATTGATGATTGATGATTAATGATTGATGATTGATGATTGATGATTGCTGATTGATGATTGATGATTGATGATTGATGATTGATGATTGATGATTGATGATTGATGATTGATGATTAATGATTGATGATTGATGATTGATGATTGATGATTGATGATTGATGATTGATGATTGATGATTGATGATTGATGACTGATGACTGATGATTGATGATTGATGATTGATGATGGATAAATGTTATTTATGATTGATGATTGATGATTGATAATTGATGATTGATGATTGATGATTGATAATTGATGATTGATGAATGATGAGTGATGACTTATGATTGATGATTGATGAGTGATGATTAAGGATTGATGATTGATGATTGATGATAGATGATTGATGATTGATGATTGATGATTGATGATTGATGATTGATGATTGATGATTGATGATTGATGAGTGATGATTGAGGATTGATGATTGATGATTGATGATTGATGATTGATGATTGATTATTGCTGATTGATGATTGATGACTGAAAATTGATGATTGATGATTGACGATTGATGTTTCATGAAAGCTGATTGGTAATACATGGTTGTTGCTTCATGACAGAAGATTCATCATTTATGTTTGATGATGATGACTGATGACTGATGATTGATGACTGATGATTGATGATTGATGATTGATGATTGATGATTGATGATTGAGGATTGATCATAGATGATTGATGATTGATGATTGATGATTGATTATCGATGATTGATGATTGATGATTGATGATTGATGATTGATGATTGATGATTGCTGATTGATGATTGATGATTGATGATTGATGATTGATGATTGATGATTGATGATTGATGATTGATGATTGATGATTGATGATTGATGATTGATGATTGATGATTGATGATTGATGATTGATGATTGATGATTGATGATTGATGATTGATGATTGATGATTGATGATTGATGACTGATGACTGATGATTGATGATTGATGATTGATGATGGATAAATGTTATTTATGATTGATAATTGATGATTGATAATTGATGATTGATGATTGATGATTGATAATTGATGATTGATGAATGATGAGTGATGACTTATGATTGATGATTGATGAGTGATGATTAAGGATTGATGATTGATGATTGATGATAGATGATTGATGATTGATGATTGATGATTGATGATTGATGATTGATGATTGATGAGTGATGATTGAGGATTGATGATTGATGATTGATGATTGATGATTGATGATTGATGATTGATGATTGATGATTGATGATTGATGATTGATGATTGATGATTGATGATTGATGATTGATGATTGATGATTGATGATTGATGATTGATGATTGATGATTGATGATTGATGATTGATGATTGATGATTGATGATTGATGATTGATGATTAATGATTGATAATGGATGATTGATGATTGATGATTGATGATCAACGATTGATGGTTTATGATTGATTATTGATGATTGATTATTGATGATTGATGATTGATGATTGATTATTGATGATTGATGATTGATGATTGATGATTGATGATAGATGATTGATGATTGATGATTGATGATTGATGATTGATGATTGATGATTAATGATTGATGATTGATGATTGATGATTGCTGATTGATGATTGATGATTGATGATTGATGATTGATGATTGATGATTGATGATTGATGATTGATGATTAATGATTGATGATTGATGATTGATGATTGATGATTGATGATTGATGATTGATGATTGATGATTGATGATTGATGACTGATGACTGATGATTGATGATTGATGATTGATGATGGATAAATGTTATTTATGATTGATGATTGATGATTGATAATTGATGATTGATGATTGATGATTGATAATTGATGATTGATGAATGATGAGTGATGACTTATGATTGATGATTGATGAGTGATGATTAAGGATTGATGATTGATGATTGATGATAGATGATTGATGATTGATGATTGATGATTGATGATTGATGATTGATGATTGATGATTGATGAGTGATGATTGAGGATTGATGATTGATGATTGATGATTGATGATTGATTATTGCTGATTGATGATTGATGACTGAAAATTGATGATTGATGATTGACGATTGATGTTTCATGAAAGCTGATTGGTAATACATGGTTGTTGCTTCATGACAGAAGATTCATCATTTATGTTTGATGATGATGACTGATGACTGATGATTGATGACTGATGATTGATGATTGATGATTGATGATTGATGATTGATGATTGATGATTGAGGATTGATCATAGATGATTGATGATTGATGATTGATGATTGATTATCGATGATTGATGATTGATGATTGATGATTGATGATTGATGATTGATTATTGATTATTGATGATTGATGATTGATGACTGATGATTGGTGATTGATGATTGATGATTGATGATTGATGATTGATGATTGGTGATTTATGATTGATTATTGAAGATTGATGTTTAATGATTGATGATTGAGGATTGATGATTGATGAATGATGTTGGATAATTGATGATTCCTGATTATTGATTGATTATTGATGATTGATGGTTGATGATTGATGATTGATGATTGATGATTGATGGTTGATGATTGATGATATATGATTGATGATTGATGATTGATGATTGATAATTGAATATGGATGATTGATGATGGATGATTGATCAATGATGATTGATTATAGATGATTGACGTTTGATGATTGATGATTAATGATTGATGATTGATGATAGATTATTGATGATTGATGATTGATGATTGATGATTGATGATTGATGATTGATGATTGATGATTGATGATTGATGATTGATGATTGATGATTGATGATTGATGATTGATGATTGATGATTGTGGATTGATGATTGATGAATGTGGATTGATGATTGATGATTGATGATTGATGATTGATGATTGATCAAAGTGGATTGATGATTGATGATTGATGATTGACGATTGATGATTGAGGATTGATGAGTGATGAATGATGATGGATGAGTGATGATTCCTGATTGGTGGATGATGATTGATGATTGATGACTCATTATAGCCGATTGGTAATACATGATTGATGAATGACGATTGATGATTGATGATTGATGATTGATGAATGATGATGGATGAATGAAGATTCCTGATTGATGATTGATGATTGATGATTGATTTTTGATGATTGATGGTTGATGATTGATGATTGATGATTGATGATTGATGATTGATGATTGATGATTGATGATTGATGATTGATGATTGATGATTGATGATTGATGATTGACGATTAACGATTGATGATTGATGATTGAGGATTGATGATTGATGATTGATGAATGATGATTAATGATTGATGATTCCTGATTGATGATTGATTATTGAATATTGATTATTGGTGATTGGTGATTGATGATTGATGATTGATGATTGATGATTGATGATTTATGACTGAAGGTTGATGATTAATGATTAATGATTAACGATTGATGAATAATGATTGATGTTTGATGATTGATGATTGATGATTGATGATTGATGATTGATGATTGATGATTGATGATTGATGATTGATGTTTGATGATTGATGACTCATTATAGCTGATTGGTAATACATGATTGATGATTGACGATTGATGATTAATGATTGATGATTGTTGATTGACGATTGATGATTGATGATTGAAAATTGATGATTGATGATTGATGATTGATGATTGATGATTGATGATTGATGATTGATGATTGATGATTGATGATTGATGAATGATGATTGATGATTGATGATTGATGATTGATAATTGATGAATGATGATAGATGATTGATGATTGATGATTGATGATTGATGATTGATGATTGATGATTGATAATTGACGATTGATGATTGATGATTGATGACGGATGACTGATGATTGTTGATTGATGATTGATGATTGATGATTGATGATTGATGGTTGATGATTGATGATTGATAATTAATGATTGATGATTGATGATTGATGATTGATGATTGATGATTGATGATTGATGATTGATGATTGATGATTGATGATTGATGATTGATGATTGATGATTGATGATTGATAAATGTTATTGATGATTGATGATTGATAATTGATGATTGATGATTGATGATTGATGATTGATGATTGATGATTAATGATTGATGATTCCTGATTGCTGATTGATGATTGATGATTGATGATTGATGATTGATGATTGAAGATTGATGATTGATGATTGATGATCGATGATTGATGATTGATGATTGATGATTGACGATTGATGATTGATGATTGATGATTGATGATTGATGATCGATGATTGATGAAAGTGGATTGATGATTGATGATTGATGATTGATGATTGATGATTGATGATTGATGATTGATGATTGATGATTGATTATTGATGATTGATGATTGATGATTGATGATTTATGATTGATGATTGATGATTGATGATTGATGATTGATGATTGATGATTGATGATTGATGATTGATGATTGATGATTGATGATTTATGTTTGATGATTTATGATTGATGATTGATGATTGATGATTGATGATTGATGATTAATGATTGATGATTGATAATTGATGATTGCTGATTGGTGTCTGATGATTGATGATTGATGATTGATGATTGATATTTGATGATTGATTATTGATGATTGATGATTGATGATTGATGATTGATAATTGATTACTGATGATTGATGATTGATGACTGATAATTGATGATTGATGATTGATGTTTGATGATTGATGATTGATGATTGATGATTGATGATTGATGATTGATGATTGATGATTGATGATTGATGATTGATGATTGATGATTGATGATTGATGATTGATTATTGATGATTGAAGATTGATGACTGAAGATTGATGATTGATGATTGACGATTGATCTTTCATGAAAACTGATTGGTAATACATGGTTGTTGCTTCATGACAGAAGATTCATCATTTATGTTTGATGATGATGACTGATGACTGATGATTGATGACTGATGATTGATGATTGATGATTGATGATTGATGATTGATGATTGATGATTGATGATTGAGGATTGATTATTGATGATTGATAATTGATGAATGATGATTGATGATTGATGATTGATAATTGATGATTGATTATCGATGATTGATGATTGATGATTGATGATTGATTATTGATGATTGATGATTGATGATTGATGATTGATGATTGGTGATTGATGATTGATGATTGATGATTGGTGATAGATGATTGATTATTGAAGATTCATGTTTAATGATTGATGATTGAGGATTGATGATTGATGAATGATGTTGGATAATTGATGATTCCTGATTATTGATTGATTATTGATGATTGATGGTTGATGATTGATGATTGATGATTGATGATTGATGATTGATGATTGATGATTGATGATTGATGATTGATGATTGATGATTGATGGTTGATGATTGATGATATATGATTGATGATTGATGATTGATGATTGATGATGGATGATTGATGATGGATGATTGATCAATGATGATTGATTATAGATGATTGACGTTTGATGATTGATGATTGATGATTGATGATAGATTATTGATGATTGATGATTGATGATTGATGATTGATGATTGATGATTGATGATTGATGATTGATGATTGATGATTGATGATTGATGATTGTGGATTGATGATTGATGATTGATGAATGTGGATTGATGATTGATGATTGATGATCGATGATTGATGAAAGTGGATTGATGATTGATGATTGATGATTGACGATTGATGATTGAGGATTGATGAGTGATGAATGATGATGGATGAGTGATGATTCCTGATTGGTGGATGATGATTGATGATTGATGACTCATTATAGCCGATTGGTAATACATGATTGATGAATGACGATTGATGATTGATGATTGATGATTGATGATTGATGAATGATGATGGATGAATGAAGATTCCTGATTGATGATTGATGATTGATGATTGATGATTGATTCTTGATGGTTGATGGTTGATGATTGATGATTGATGATTGATGATTGATGATTGAAGATTGATGATTGATGATTGATGATTGATGATTGATGATTGACGATTAACGATTGATGATTGATGATTGAGGATTGATGATTGATGATTGATGAATGATGATTAATGATTAATGATTCCTGATTGATGATTGATTATTGATTATTGATTATTGGTGATTGGTGAAGAATGATTGATGATTGATGATTGATGATTTATGACTGAAGGTTGATGATTAATGATTAATAATTGATGATTGATGATTGATGATTGATGATTGATGATTGATGATTGATGATTGATGATTGATGATTGATGATTGATGATTGATGATTGATGATTGATGATTGATGATTGATGATTGATGATTGATGGTTGATGATTGATGATTGATGATTGATGATTGATGATTGATGATTGATGATTGATGATTGATGATTGATGATTGATGATTGATAAATGTTATTGATGATTGATGATTGATAATTGATGATTGATGATTGATGATTGATGATTGATGATTGATGATTGATGATTTATGATTGATGATTGATGATTGATGATTGATGATTGATGATTGATGATTGATGATTGATGATTGATGATTGATGATTGATGATTGATGATTGATGATTGATGATTGATGATTGATGATTGATGATTGATGATTGATGATTGATGATTGATGATTGATGATTGATGATTGATGATTGATAATGGATGATTGATGATTGATGATCAATGATTGATGGTTTATGATTGACTATTGATGATTGATTATTGATGAATGATGATTGAAGATGGGTGATTGATGATTGATGATTGATGATTGATGATTGATGATTGATGATTGATGATTGATGATTGATGATTGATGATTGATGATTGATGATTGATGATTGATGATTGATGATTGATGATTGATGATTGATGATTGATGATTGATGATTGATGATTGATGATTGATGATTGATGATTGATGATTGATGATTGATGATTGATGATTGATGATTGATGATTGATGATTGATGATTGATGATTGATGATTGATGATTGATGATTGCTGATTGATGTCTGATGATTGATGATTGATGATTGATGATTTATGTTTGATGATTTATGATTGATGATTGATGATAGATGATTGATGATTAATGATTGATGATTGATAATTGATGATTGCTGATTGATGTCTGATGATTGATGATTGATGATTGATGATTGATGTTTGATGATTGATTATTGATGATTGATGATTGATGATTGATGATTGATAATTGATGACTGATGATTGATGATTGATGACTGATAATTGATGATTGATGATTGATGTTTGATGATTGATGATTGATGATTGATGATTGATGATTGATGATTGATGATTGATGATTGATGATTGATGATTGATGATTGATGATTGATGATTGATGATTGATGATTGATGATTGATGATTGATGATTGATGATTGATGATTGATGATTGATGATTGATGATTGATGATTGATGATTGATGATTGATGATTGATGATTGATGATTGATGATTGATGATTGATGATTGATGATTGATGATTGATGATTGATGATTGATGATTGATGATTGATGATTGATGATTGATGATTGATGATTGATGATTGATGATTGATGATTGATGATTGATGATTGATGATTGATGATTGATGATTGATGATTGGTGTTTGATGATTGATGATTGATGATTCATGATTCATGATTGATCATTGATCATTTATGATCGAAGATAAATGATTGTTGCTTGATGATTGATGATTGATGATTGATGGTTGATGATTGATGATTGATGATTGATGATTAATGATTGATGATTGATGATTGATGATTGATGATTGATGATTGATGATTGATGATTGATGATTGATGATTGATGATTGATGATTGATGATTGATGATTGATGATTGATGATTGATGATTGATGATTGATGATTGATGATTGATGATTGATGATTGATGATTGATGATTGATGATTGATGATTGATTTTTGATGTTTGGTGATTGATGACTGAAGAATGATGATTGATGATTGATGATTGACGATTGATGTTTCATGAAAGCTGATTGGTAATACATTGGTGTTGCTTCATGACAGAAGATTCATGATTTATGTTTGATGATGATTACTGATGATTGATGACTGTTGATTGATGATTGATGATTGATGATTGATGATTGATGATTGATGATTGATGATTTATGATTCAGGATTGATGATTGATGATTGATGATTGATGACTGATGATTGATGATTGATGATTGATGATTGATGATTGATGATTGATGATTGATGATTGATGATTGATGATTGATGATCGATGATTGAATATTGATGATTGATGATTGATGATTGATGATTGATGATTGATGATTGATGATTCATGATTGATGATTAATGATTGATGATTGATGATTGATGATTGATGATTGATGATTGATGATTGATGATTGATGATTGATGATTGATAATGGATGATTGATGATTGATGATCAATGATTGATGGTTTATGATTGATTATTGATGATTGATTATTGATGAATGATGATTGATGATTGATTATTGATTATTGATGATTAATGATTGATGATTGATGATTAATGATTGATGATTGATGATTGATGATTGATGATTGATGATTGGTGACTGATGATTGATGATTGATGATTGATGATTGATGATTCATGATTGATCATTGATCATTTATGATCGATGATTGATGATTGATGATTGATGATTGATTATTGATCATTGATGATTGATGATTGATGATTGATGATTGATGATTAATGATTGATGATTGATGATTGATGATTGATGATTGATGATTGATGATTTATGATTAATGATTGATGATTGATAATTGATGATTGCTGATTGATGACTGATGATTGATGATTGATGATTGATGATTGATGTTTGATGATTGATGATTGATGATTGATGATTGATGATTGATAATTGATGATTGATGATTGATAATGGATGATTGATGATTGATGATCAATGATTGATGGTTTATGATTGATTATTGATGAATTATGATTGATGATTGATTATTGATGATTAATAATTGATGATTGATGATTGAAGATTTGATGATTGATGATTGATGATTGGTGACTGATGATTGATGATTGATGATTGATGATTGATGATTGATGATTCATGATTCATGATTGATCATTAATCATTTATGATCGATGATAAATGATTGATGATTGATGATTGATGATTGATGTTTGATGATTTATGATTGATGATTGATGATTGATGATTGATGATTGATGATTAATGATTGATGATTGATAATTGATGATTGCTGATTGATGTACAATGATTGATGATTGATGATTGATGATTGATGATTGATGATTGATGTTTGATGATTGATTATTGATGATTGATGATTGATGATTGATAATTGATGACTGATGATTGATGATTGATGACTGATAATTGATGATTGATGATTGATGTTTGATGATTGATGATTGATGATTGATGATTGATGATTGATGATTGATGGTTGATGATTGATGATTGATGATTGATGATTGATGATTGATGATTGATGATTGATGATTGATGATTGATGATTGATGATTGATGATTGATGATTGATGATTGATGATTGATGATTGATGATTGATGATTGATGATTGATGATTGATGATTGATGATTGGTGATTGATGATTGATGATTGATGATTCATGATTCATGATTGATCATTGATCATTTATGATCGAAGATAAATGATTGTTGATTGATGATTGCTGATTGATGATTGATGATTGATGATTGATGATTGATGATTGATGATTGATGGTTGATGATTGATGATTGATGATTGATGATTGATGATTTATGATTGATGATTGATGATTGATGATTGATGATTGATGATTGATGATTGATGATTGATGATTGATGATTGATGATTGATGATTGATGATTGATGATTGATGATTGATGATTGATGATTGATGATTGATGATTGATGATTGATGATTGATGATTGATGATTGATGATTGATGATTGATGATTGATGATTGATGATTGATGATTGATGATTGATGATTGATGATTGATGATTGATGATTGATGATTGATGATTGATGATTGATGAGTGATGATTGATGATTGATGATTGATGATTGATGATTGATGATTGATGATTGATGATTGATGATTGATGATTGATGATTGATGATTGATGATTGATAATTGATGATTGATGATTGATGATTGATAAATATTATTGATGATTGATGATTGATGATTAATGATTGATGATTGATGATTGATGATTGATGATTGATGATTGATGATTGATGATTGATGATTGATGATTGATGATTGATGATTGATGATTGATGATTGATGATTGATGATTGATGATTGATGATTGATGATTGATTTTTGATGTTTGATGATTGATGACTGAAGATTGATGATTGATGATTGATGATTGACGATTGATGTTTCATGAAAGCTGATTGGTAATACATTGGTGTTGCTTCATGACAGAAGATTCATGATTTATGTTTGATGATGATTACTGATGATTGATGACTGTTGACTGATGATTGATGATTGATGATTGATGATTGATTATTGATTATTGATGATTGATGATTGATGATTGAGGATTGATTATTGATGATTGATGATTGATGATTGACGATTGATGATTGATGATTGATGATTGATGATTAATGATTGATGATTGATGATTGATGATTGATGATTGATGATTGATGATTGATGATTGATGATTGATGATCGATGATTGATGATTGATGATTGATGATTGATGATTGATGATTGATGATTGATGATTGATGATTGATGATTGATGATTGATGATTGATGATTGATGATTGATGATTGATGATTGATGATTGATAATGGATGATTGATGATTGATGATTGATGATCAATGATTGATGGTTTATGATTGATTATTGATGATTGATTATTGATGAATGATAATTGATGATTGATTATTGATGATTGGTGATTGATGATTGATAATTGATGATTGATGATTGATGATTGATGATTGGTGACTGATGATTGATGATTGATGATTCATGATTGATCATTGATCATTTATGATCGATGATTGATGATTGATGATTGATTATTGATGATTGATGATTGATGATTGATGATTGATGATTGATGATTAATGATTAATGATTGATGATTGATGATTGATGATTGATGATTGATGATTTATGATTAATGATTGATGATTGATAATTGATGATTGCTTATTGATGACTGATGATTGATGATTGATGTTTGATGATTGATCATTGATGATTGATGATTGATGATTGATGATTGATGATTGATGACTGATGATTGATGATTGATGACTGATAATTGATGATTGATGATTGATGTTTGATGATTGATGATTGATGATTGATGATTGATGATTGATGATTGATGATTGATGATTGATGATTGATGATTGATGATTGATGATTGATGATTGATGATTGATGATTGATGATTGTTGATTGATGATTGATGATTGATGATTGATGATTGATGATTGATGATTGATGATTGATGATTGATGATTGATGATTGATGATTGATGATTGATGATTGATGATTGATGATTGATGATTGATGATTGATGATTGGTGATTGATGATTGATGATTGATGATTCATGATTGGTCATTGATCATTTATGATCGAAGATAAATGATTGATGATTGATGATTGATGATTGCTGATTGATGATTTATGATTGATGATTGATGATTGATGATTGATGATTGATGATTGATGATTGATGATTGATGATTGATGATTGATGATTGATGATTGATAATTGATGATTGATGATTGATGATTGATGGTTGATGATTGATGATTGATGATTAATGATTGATGATTGATGATTGATGATTGATGATTGATGATTGATGATTGATGATTGATGATTGATAATTGATGATTGATGATTAATGATTGATGATTGATGATTGATGATTGATGATTGATGATTGATGATTGATGATTGATGATTGATGATTGATGATTAATGATTGATGATTGATGATTGATGATTGATGATTGATGATTGATGATTGATGATTGATGATTTATGATTAATGATTGATGATTGATAATTGATGATTGCTTATTGATGACTGATGATTGATGATTGATGATTGATGTTTGATGATTGATCATTGATGATTGATGACTGATGATTGATGATTGATGATTGATGATTGATGACTGATGATTGATGATTGATGACTGATAATTGATGATTGATGTTTGATGATTGATGATTGATGATTGATGATTGATGATTGATGATTGATGATTGATGATTGATGATTGATGATTGATGATTGATGATTGATGATTGATGATTGATGATTGATGATTGATGATTGATGATTGATGATTGATGATTGATGGATGATGATTGATGATTGATGATTGATGATTGATGATTGATGATTGATGATTGATGATTGATGATTGATGATTGATGATTGATGATTGGTTATTGATGATTGATGATTGATGATTCATGATTGGTCATTGATCATTTATGATCGAAGATAAATGATTGATGATTGATGATTGATGATTGCTGATTGATGATTGATGATTGATGATTGATGATTGATGATTGATGATTGATGATTGATGATTGATAATTGATGATTGATGATTGATGATTGATGATTGATGGTTGATGATTGATGATTGATGATTTATGATTGATGATTGATGATTGATGATTGATGATTGATGATTGATGATTGATGATTGATGATTGATGATTGATGATTGATGATAGATGATTGATGATTGATGATTGATGATTGATGATTGATGATTGATGATTGATGATTGATGATTGATGATTGATGATTGATGATTGATGATTGATGATTGATGATTGATGATTGATGATTGATGATTGGTGATTGATGGTTGATTATTGATGATTGATGATTGATGATTGATGATTGATAAATGTTATTGATGATTGATGATTGATGATTGATACTTGATGATTGATGATTGATGATTGATGATTGATGATTGATGATTGATGATTGATGATTGATGATTGATGATTGATGATTGATGATTGATGATTGATGATTGATGATTGATGATTAATGATTGATGATTGATGATTGATGATTGATGATTGATGATTGATGATTGATGATATATGATTGATGATTGATGATTGATGATTGATGATTGATGATTGCTGATTAATGATTGATGATTGATGATTGATGATTGATGATTGATAATGGATGATTGATGATTGATGATTGATGATCAATGATTGATGGTTTATGATTGACTATTGATGATTGATTATTGATGAATGACGATTGAAGATTGATTATTGATGATTGATGATTGATGATTGATGATTGATGATTGATGATTGATGATTGATGGTTGATGATTAATGATTGATGATTGATGATTGATGATTGATGATTGATGATTGATGATTGATGATTGATGATTAACGGTTGATGATTGATGATTGATGATTGATGATTGATGATTAATGATTGACGATTGATGATTGATGATTGATGATTGATGATTGATGTTTTATGGTTGATGATTGATGATTGAAGATTGATGGTTGATGATTGATGATTGATGATTAATGATTGATGATTTATGATTGATTATTGATGATTGATTCTTGATGATTGATGACTGATTATTGATGATTGATGATTGATGATTGATGATTGATGATTGATGATTGATGATTGATGATTGATGATTGATGATTGATTGTTGATGATTGATGATTGATGATTGATGATTGATGATTGATGATTGATGATTGATGATTGATGATTGATGATTAACGATTGATGATTGATGATTGATGATTGATGATTAATGATTGACGATTGATGATTGATGATTGATGATTGATGATTGATGTTTAATGATTGATGATTGATGATTGAAGATTGATGGTTGATGATTGATGATTGATGATTAATGATTGATGATTTATGATTGATTATTGATGATTGATTCTTGATGATTGATGATTGATGACTGATTATTGATGATTGATGATTGATGATTGATGATTGATGATTAATGATTGATGGTTGATGATTGATGATTCATGATTGATGATTAAAGATTGATGATTGATGCTTGATGATCGATGATTGATGATTGATGTTTAACGATTGTTGATTGATGATTGATGATTGATGATTGATGGTTGATGATTGATGATTGATGATCAACTATTGATGATTAATGATCGCTGATTGATGATTTATGATTTATGATTAATGATTGATGATTGATGATTGATGATTGATGATTGATGATTGATGATTGATGATTGATGATTGATGATTGATGATTGATGATTGATGATTGATGATTGATGATTGATGATTGATGATTGATGATTAATGATTGATGATTGATGATTGATGATTGGTGATTGATGATTGATGATTGATGATTGATGATTGATGATTAATGATTGATGATTGATGATTGATGATTGATGATTGATGATTGATGATTGACGATTGATGATTGATGATTGATGATTGATGATTGATCATTGATAATTGATGATTGATGATTGATGATCGATGATTGATGATTGATGATTGATGATTGATGATTGATGATTGATTATTGATGATTGATAATTGATGATTAATGATTGATGATTGATGATTGATGATTGATGATTGCTGATTGATGATTGATGATTAATGATTGATGCTTGATAATTGATGATTGCTGATTGATGACTGATGATTGATGATTAATGATTGATGATTGATGTTTGATGGTTGATGATTGATGATTTATTATTGATGATTGATGATTGATGATTGATGATTGATGCTTAATGATTGATAATTGATGACTGATGATTGATGATTAATGACTGATAATTGATGATTGATGATTGATATTTGATGATTGATGATTGATGATTGATGATTAATGATTGATGATTGATGATTGATGATTGATGATTGATGATTGATGATTGACGATTGATGATTGATGATTGATGATTGATCATTGATCATTTATGATCGATGATTGATGATCGATGATTGATGATTTATGATTGATGATTGATGATTGATGATTGATGATTGATGATTGATGATTGTTGATTGATGATTGACGATTGATGATTAATGATAGCTGTATGGTAATACATGACTGATGATAGACGATTGATGACTGATTATTGATAATTGATGATTGATGAATGATGATCGATGATTGATGATTGATGATTGATGATTGATGATAGATGATTGATGATTGATGATTGCTGATTGATGATTGATGATTGATGATTGATGATTGATGATTGATGATTGATGATTGATGATTGATGATTGATGATTGATGATTGATGATTGATGATTGATGATTGATGATTGATGATTGATGATTGATGATTGATGATTTATGATTTGTGATTCATGATTGATGACTGATGGTTGATGATTGATGATTGATGATTGATGATTGATGATTGATGGTTGATGATTGATGATATATGATTGATGATTAATGATTGATGATTGATGATTGATGATTGATGATTGATGATTGATGATTTATGATTTGTGATTCATGATTGATGATTGATGGTTGATGATTGATGATTGATGATTGATGATTGATGATTGATGATTGATGGTTGATGATTGATGATATATGATTGATGATTAATGATTGATGATTGATGATTGATGATTGATGATTGATGATTGATGATTGATGATTGATGATTAATGATTGATGATTGATGATTGATGATTGATGATTGACGATTGATGATTGATGATTGATGATTGATGATTGATCATTGATCATTTATGATCGATGATTGATTATCGATGATTGATGATTGATGATTGATGATTGATGATTGATTATTGATGATTGATGATTGATGATTAATGATTGATGATTGATGATTGATGATTGATGATTGCTGATTGATGATTGATGATTAATGATTGATGCTTGATAATTGATGATTGCTGATTGATGACTGATGATTGATGATTAATGATTGATGATTGATGTTTGATGGTTGATGATTGATGATTGATTATTGATGATTGATGATTGATGATTGATGATTGATGCTTAATGATTGATAATTGATGACTGATGATTGATGATTAATGACTGATAATTGATGATTGATGATTGATATTTGATGATTGATGATTGATGATTGATGATTGATGATTGATGATTGACGATTGATGATTGATGATTGATGATTGATGATTGATGATCGATGATTGATGATTGATGATTGCTAATTGATGATTGATGATTGATGATTTATGATTTTTGATTGATGATTGATGATTGATGATTGATGATTGATGATTGTTGATTGATGATTGATGATTGATGATTAATGATAGCTGTATGGTAATACATGACTGATGATAGACGATTGATGACTGATTATTGATAATTGATGATTGATGAATGATGATCGATGATTGATGATTGATGTCTGATGATTGATGATTGATGATAGATGATTGATGATTGATGATTGCTAATTGATGATTGATGATTGATGATTGATGATTGATGATTGATGATTGATGATTGATGATTGATGATTGATGATTGATGATTGATGATTGATGATTGATGATTGATGATTGATGATTGATGATTGATGATTGATGATTGATGCTTGATGATTGATGATTGGTGATTGATGATTGATGATTGATGATTGATGATTGATGATTGATGATTGATGATTGATGATTGATGATTGATGATTGATGCTTGATGATTGATGATTGGTGATTGATGATTGATGATTGATGATTGATGATTGATGATTGATGATTGATGATTGATGATTGATGATTGATGATTGATGATTGATGATTGATGATTGATGATTGATGATTGATGATTGATGATTGATGATTGATGATTGATGATTGATGATTGATGATTGATGATTGATGATTGATGATTGATGATTGATGATTGATGATTGATGATTGATGGATGATGATTGATGATTGATGATTGATGATTGATGATTGATGATTGATGATTGATGATTGATGATTGATGATTGATGATTGATGATTGATGATTGATGATTGATGATTGATGAGTGGTTATTGATGATTGATGATTGATGATTCATGATTGGTCATTGATCATTTATGATCGAAGATAAATGATTGATGATTGATGATTGATGATTGCTGATTGATGATTGATGATTGATGATTGATGATTGATGATTGATGATTGATGATTGATGATTGATGATTGATGATTGATAATTGATGATTGATGATTGATGATTGATGGTTGATGATTGATGATTGATGATTTATGATTGATGATTGATGATTGATGATTGATGATTGATGATTGATGATTGATGATTGATGATTGATGATTGATGATTGATGATTGATGATTGATGATTGATGATTGATGATTGATGATTGATGATTGATGATTGATGATTGATGATTGATGATTGATGATTGATGATTGATTATTGATGATTGATGATTGATGATTGGTGATTGATGGTTGATTATTGATGATTGATGATTGATGATTGATAAATGTTATTGATGATTGATGATTGATGATTGATACTTGATGATTGATGATTGATGATTGATGATTGATGATTGATGATTGATGATTGATGATTGATGATTAATGATTGATGATTGATGATTGATGATTGATGATTGATGATTGATGATATATGATTGATGATTGATGATTGATGATTGATGATTGCTGATTAATGATTGATGATTGATGATTGATGATTGATAATGGATGATTGATGATTGATGATTGATGATCAATGATTGATGGTTTATGATTGACTATTGATGATTGATTATTGATGAATGACGATTGATGATTGATTATTGATGATTGATGATTGATGATTGATGATTGATGATTGATGATTGATGATTGATGATTGATGGTTGATGATTAATGATTGATGATTGATGATTGATGATTGATGATTGATGATTGATGATTGATGATTAACGATTGATGATTGATGATTGATGATTGATGATTGATGATTAATGATTGACGATTGATGATTGATGATTGATGATTGATGATTGATGTTTAATGATTGATGATTGATGATTGAAGATTGATGGTTGATGATTGATGATTGATGATTAATGATTGATGATTTATGATTGATTATTGATGATTGATTCTTGATGATTGATGACTGATTATTGATGATTGATGATTGATGATTGATGATTGATGATTGATGATTGATGATTGATTGTTGATGATTGATGATTGATGATTGATGATTGATGATTGATGATTGATGATTGATGATTGATGATTGATGATTAACGATTGATGATTGATGATTGATGATTGATGATTAATGATTGACGATTGATGATTGATGATTGATGATTGATGATTGATGTTTAATGATTGATGATTGATGATTGAAGATTGATGGTTGATGATTGATGATTGATGATTAATGATTGATGATTTATGATTGATTATTGATGATTGATTCTTGATGATTGATGATTGATGACTGATTATTGATGATTGATGATTGATGATTGATGATTGATGATTAATGATTGATGGTTGATGATTGATGATTGATGATTGATGATTAAAGATTGATGATTGATGCTTGATGATCGATGATTGATGATTGATGTTTAACGATTGTTGATTGATGATTGATGATTGATGATTGATGGTTGATGATTGATGATTGATGATCAACTATTGATGATTAATGATCGCTGATTGATGATTTATGATTTATGATTAATGATTGATGATTGATGATTGATGATTGATGATTGATGATTGATGATTGATGATTGATGATTGATGATTGATGATTGATGATTGATGATTGATGATTGATGATTGATGATTGATGATTGATGATTGATGATTGATGATTGATGATTAATGATTGATGATTGATGATTGATGATTGGTGATTGATGATTGATGATTGATGATTGATGATTGATGATTAATGATTGATGATTGATGATTGATGATTGATGATTGATGATTGATGATTGATGATTGACGATTGATGATTGATGATTGATGATTGATGATTGATCATTGATCATTTATGATCGATGATTGATGATCGATGATTGATGATTGATGAGTGATGATTGATGATTGATTATTGATGATTGATAATTGATGATTAATGATTGATGATTGATGATTGATGATTGATGATTGCTGATTGATGATTGATGATTAATGATTGATGCTTGATAATTGATGATTGCTGATTGATGACTGATGATTGATGATTAATGATTGATGATTGATGTTTGATGGTTGATGATTGATGATTGATTATTGATGATTGATGATTGATGATTGAT
This sequence comes from Stratiomys singularior, assembly GCA_954870665.1. Classification (NCBI taxonomy): domain Eukaryota; kingdom Metazoa; phylum Arthropoda; class Insecta; order Diptera; family Stratiomyidae; genus Stratiomys; species Stratiomys singularior. The sequence continues at coordinate 42,139 of CATOZT010000163.1, forward strand.
GATTGATGATTGATGCTTAATGATTGATAATTGATGACTGATGATTGATGATTAATGACTGATAATTGATGATTGATGATTGATATTTGATGATTGATGATTGATGATTGATGATTGATGATTAATGATTGATGATTGATGATTGATGATTGATGATTGATGATTGATGATTGACGATTGATGATTGATGATTGATGATTGATGATTGATCATTGATCATTTATGATCGATGATTGATGATCGATGATTGATGATTTATGATTGATGATTGATGATTGATGATTGATGATTGTTGATTGATGATTGACGATTGATGATTAATGATAGCTGTATGGTAATACATGACTGATGATAGACGATTGATGACTGATTATTGATAATTGATGATTGATGAATGATGATCGATGATTGATGATTGATGATTGATGATTGATGATTGATGATTGATGATTGATGATTGATGATTGATAATTGATGATTGATGATTGTTGATTGATGATTGATGATTGATGATTGATGATTGATGATTGATGATTGATGATTGATGATTGATGATTGATGATTGATGATTGATAATTGATGATTGATGATTGATGATCGATGATTGATGATTGATGATTGATGATTGATGATTGATGATTGATGATTGATGATTGATGATTGATGATTGATGATTGATGCTTGATGATTGATGATTGGTGATTGATGATTGATGATTGGTGATTGATGATTGATGATTGATGATTGATGATTGATGATTGATGATTGATGATTGATGATTGATGATTGATGATTGATGATTGATGATTGATGATTGATGATTGATGATTGATGATTGATGATTGATGATTTATGATTTGTGATTCATGATTGATGACTGATGGTTGATGATTGATGATTGATGATTGATGATTGATGGTTGATGATTGATGATATATGATTGATGATTAATGATTGATGATTGATGATTGATGATTGATGATTGATGATTTATGATTTGTGATTCATGATTGATGATTGATGGTTGATGATTGATGATTGATGATTGATGATTGATGATTGATGGTTGATGATTGATGATATATGATTGATGATTAATGATTGATGATTGATGATTGATGATTGATGATTGATGATTGATGATTGATGATTGATGATTGATGATTAATGATTGATGATTGATGATTGATGATTGATGATTGATGATTGACGATTGATGATTGATTATCGATGATTGATGATTGATGATTGATGATTGATGATTGATTATTGATGATTGATGATTGATGATTAATGATTGATGATTGATGATTGATGATTGATGATTGATGATTGCTGATTGATGATTGATGATTAATGATTGATGCTTGATAATTGATGATTGCTGATTGATGACTGATGATTGATGATTAATGATTGATGATTGATGTTTGATGGTTGATGATTGATGATTGATTATTGATGATTGATGATTGATGATTGATGATTGATGATTGATGCTTAATGATTGATAATTGATGACTGATGATTGATGATTAATGACTGATAATTGATGATTGATGATTGATATTTGATGATTGATGATTGATGATTGATGATTGATGATTGATGATTGATGATTGATGATTGATGATCGATGATTGATGATTGATGATTGCTAATTGATGATTGATGAATGATGATTTATGATTTTTGATTGATGATTGATGATTGATGATTGATGATTGATGATTGATGATTGTTGATTGATGATTGATGATTGATGATTAATGATAGCTGTATGGTAATACATGACTGATGATAGACGATTGATGACTGATTATTGATAATTGATGATTGATGAATGATGATCGATGATTGATGATTGATGTTTGATGATTGATGATTGATGATAGATGATTGATGATTGATGATTGCTAATTGATGATTGATGATTGATGATTGATGATTGATGATTGATGATTGATGATTGATGATTGATGATTGATGATTGATGATTGATGATTGATGATTGATGATTGATGTTTGATGCTTGATGATTGATGATTGGTGATTGATGATTGATGATTGATGATTGATGATTGATGATTGATGATTGATGATTGATGATTGATGATTGATGATTGATGATTGATGATTGATGATTGATGATTGATGATTGATGATTGATGATTGATGATTGATGATTGATGATTTATGATTTGTGATTCATGATTGATGATTGATGGTTGATGATTGATGATTGATGATTGATGATTGATGATTGATGGTTGATGATTGATGATATATGATTGATGATTAATGATTGATGATTGATGATTGATGATTGATGATTGATGATTGATGATTGATAAATGTTATTGATGATTGATGATTTATGATTGATGATTGATGATTGATGATTGATAATTGATGATTGATGATTGATGATTGATGATTGATGATTGATGATTTATGATTGATGATTGATGATTGATGATTGATGATTGATGATTGATGATTGTTGATTGATGATTGATGATTGATGATTGATGATTAATGATAGCTGTTTGGTAATACATGACTGATGATAGACGATTGATGACTGATTATTGATAATTGATGATTGATGAATGATGATCGATGATTGATGATTGACGATTGATGATTGATGATAGATGATTGATGATTGATGATTGCTGATTGATGATTGATGATTGATGATTAATGATTGATGATTGATGATTGATGATTGATGATTGATGATTGATGATTGATGATTGATGATTGATGATTGATGATTGATGATTGATGATTGATGATTGATGATTGATGATTGATGATTGATGATTGATGATTGATGATTGATGATTGATGATTGATAATTGATGATTGATGATTGGTGATTGATGATTGATGATTGATGATTGATGATTGATGATTGATGATTGATGATTGATAATTGATGATTGATGATTGATGATTGATGATTGATGATTGATGATTGATGATTGATGATTTATGATTTGTGATTCATGATTGATGATTGATGGTTGATGATTGATGATTGATGATTGATGATTGATGATTGATGATTGATGATTGATGATTGATGATTGATGGTTGATGATTGATGATATATGATTGATGATTAATGATTGATGATTGATGATTGATGATTGATGATTGATGATTGGTAAATGTTATTGATGATTGATGATTTATGATTGATGATTGATGATTGATAATTGATGACTGAAGATTGGTGATTGATGATTGATGATTGATGATTGATGATTGATGATTGATGATTGATGATTGATGATTGATGATTGATGATTGAGGATTGATGATTGATGATTGATGATTGATGATTGATGATTGATGATTGATGGTTGTTTATTGATGATTGATGATTGATGATTGATGATTGATGAGTGATGATTGATGATTGATGATTAATGATTGATGATTGATAAATGTTAGTGATGATTGATGACTGATGATTGATGATTGATAATTGATAATTGATAATTGATAATTGATGATTGATGATTGATGATTGATGATTGATGATTGATGATTGATGATTGATGAGTGATGATTGAGGATTGATGATTGATGATTGATGATTGATGATTGATGTTTGATGATTGATAATTGATGATTGATGATTGGTGATCGATTATTGTTTATTGATGATTGATGACTGAAAATTGATGGTTGATGATTGATGATTGACTATTGATGTTTCATGAAAGCTGGTTGGTAATACATGGTTGTTGCTTCATGACAGATGATTCATGATTTATGTTTGATGATGATGACTGATGACTGATGATTGATGACTGATGATTGATGATTGATGATTGATTCTTGATGATTGATGATTGATGACTGATTATTGATGATTGATGATTGATGATTGATGATTGATGATTAATGATTGATGGTTGATTATTGATGATTCATGATTGATGATTAAAGATTGATGATTGATGCTTGATGATTGATGATTGATGATTGATGTTTAACGATTGATGATTGATGATTGATGGTTGATGATTGATGATTGATGATCAACTATTGATGATTAATGATCGCTGATTGATGATTTATGATTTATGATTAATGATTGATGATTGATGATTGATGATTGATGATTGATGATTGATGATTGATGATTGATGATTGATGATTGATGATTGATGATTGATGATTGATGATTGATGATTGATGATTGATGATTGATGATTGATGATATATGATTGATGATTAATGATTGATGATTGATGATTGATGATTGGTGATTGATGATTGATGATGGATGATTGATGATTGATGATTGATTATTGACGATTGATGATTGATGATTGATGATTCATGATTGATCATTGATCATTTATGATCGATGATTGATGATTGATGATTGATGATTGATGATTGATTATTGATGATTGATGATTGATGATTAATGATTGATGATTGATAATTGATGATTGATGATTGATGATTAATGATTGATGATTAATAATTGATGATTGCTGATTGAGGACTGATGATTGATGATTAATGATTGATGATTGATGTTTGATGATTGATGATTGATGATTGATGATTGATGATTGATGATTGATGATTGTTGATTGATGATTGATGATTGATGATTAATGATAGCTGTATGGTAATACATGACTGATGATAGACGATTGATGACTGATTATTGATAATTGATGATTGATGAATGATGATCGATGATTGATGATTGATGATTGATGATTGATGATTGATGATTGATGATAGATGATTGATGATTGATGATTGCTGATTGATGATTGATGATTGATGATTGATGATTGATGATTGATGATTGATGATTGATGATTGATGATTGATGATTGATGATTGATGATTGATGATTGATGATTGATGATTGATGATTGATGATTGATGATTGGTGATTGATGATTGATGATTGATGATTGATGATTGCTGATTGATGATTGATGATTGAAGATTGATGATTGATGATTGATGGTTGATGATTGATGATTGATGATTGATGATTGATGATTGATGATTGATGATTGATGATTGATGATTGATGATTGATGATTGATGATTGATGATTGATGATTGATGATTGATGATTGATGATTGATGATTGATGATTGATGATTGATGATTGATGATTGATGATTGGTGATTGATGATTGATGATTGATGATTGATGATTGATGATTGATGATTGATGATTGATGATTGATGATTGATGATTGATGATTGATGATTGATGATTGATGATTGATGATTGATGATTGATGATTGATGATTGATGATTGATGATTGATGATTGATGATTGATGATTTATGATTTGTGATTCATGATTGATGATTGATGGTTGATGATTGATGATTGATGATTGATGATTGATGATTGATGATTGATGATTGATGATTGATGGTTGATGATTGATGATATATGATTGATGATTAATGATTGATGATTGATGATTGATGATTGATGATTGATGATTGATGATTGATGATTGATGATTGCTGATTGATGATTGATGATTGATAAATGTTATTGATGATTGATGATTTATGATTGATGATTGATGATTGATAATTGATGATTGATGATTGATGATTGATGATTTATGATTGATGATTGATGATTGATGATTGATGATTGATGATTGATGATTGATGATTGATGATTGATAATTGATGATTGATGATTATTGATTGATGATTGATGATTGATGATTAATGATAGCTGTATGGTAATACATGACTGATGATAGACGATTGATGACTGATTATTGATAATTGATGATTGATGAATGATGATCGATGATTGATGATTGATGATTAATGATTGATGATTGATGATTGATGATTGATGATAGATGATTGATGATTGATGATTGCTGATTGTTGATTGATGATTGATGATTGATGATTGATGATTGATGATTGATGATTGATGATTGATGATTGATGATTGATGATTGATGATTGATGATTGATGATTGATGATTGATGATTGATGATTGATGATTGGTGATTGATGATTGATGATTGATGATTGATGATTGATGATTGATGATTGATGATTGATGATTGATGATTGATGATTGATGATTGATGATTGATGATTGATGATTGATGATTGATGATTGATGATTGATGATTGATGATTGATGATTGATGATTGATGATTGATGATTGATGATTGATGATTGATGATTGATGATTTATGATTTGTGATTCATGATTGATGATTGATGGTTGATGATTGATGATTGATGATTGATGATTGATGGTTGATGATTGATGATATATGATTGATGATTAATGATTGATGATTGATGATTGATGATTGATGATTGATGATTGATGATTGATGATTGATAAATGTTATTGATGATTGATGATTTATGATTGATGATTGATGATTGATGGTTGATGATTGATAATTGATGACTGATGATTGGTGATTGATGATTGATGATTGATGATTGATGATTGATGATTGATGATTGATGATTGATGATTGAGGATTGATGATTGATGATTGATGATTCATGATTGATGATTGATGATTGATGGTTGTTTATTGATGATTGATGATTGATGATTGATGATTGATGAGTGATGATTGATGATTGATGATTAATGATTGATGATTGATAAATGTTATTGATGATTGATGACTGATGATTGATGATTGATAATTGATAATTGATAATTGATAATTGATGATTGATGATTGATGATTGATGATTGATGATTGATGATTGATGAGTGATGATTGAGGATTGATGATTGATTATTGATGATTGATGATTGATGATTGATGATTGATGTTTGATGATTGATAATTGATGATTGATGATTGGTGATTGATTCTTGATGGTTGATGATTGATGACTGAAAATTGATGGTTGATGACTGATGATTGACGATTGATGTTTCATGAAAGCTGGTATGTAATACATGGTTGTTGCTTCATGACAGATGATTCATGATTTATGTTTGATGATGATGACTGATGACTGATGATTGATGACTGATGATTGATGATTGATGATTGATGATTGATGATTGATGATTGATGATTGATGATTGATGATTAATGATTGACGATTGATGATTGATGATCGATGATTGATGATTGATGTTTAATGATTGATGATTGATGACTGAAGATTGATGATTGATGATTAATGATTGACGATTGTTGTTTCATGAAAGCTGATTGGTAATACATGGTTGTTGCTTCATGACAGAAGATTCATGATTTATGTTTGATGATGATGACTGATGACTGATGATTGATGACTGATGATTGATTATTGATGATTGATGATTGATGATTGATGATTGATGATTGATGATTGATGATTGATGATTGATTATTGATGATTGATAATTGATGATTGATGATTGATGTTTGATGATTGATGATTGATGATTGATAATTGATGATTGATGATTGATGATTGATGATTGATGATTGATGATTGATGATTGATGATTGATGATTGATGATTGATGATTAATGATTGATGATTGATGATTGATGATTGATGATTGATGATTGATGATTGATGATTGATGATTGATGATTGATGACTGATGATTGATGATTGATGATTGATGATTGATTATTGATGATTGATGATTGATGATTGACGATTGATGGTTGATGATTGATGATTGATTATTGATGATTGATGATTGATGATTGATGATTGATGATCGATGATTGACGATTGATGATCGATCATTGATGATTCATGATTGATGATTGATGATTGATGATTGTTGCTTGAGGATTGATGATTGCTGATTGATGATTGATGATTGATGATTGATGATTGATGATTGATGATTGATGATTGATGATCGATGATTGATGATTGATGATTGATGATTGATAATTGATGATTGATGATTGATGATTAATGATTGATGATTGATGATTCATGATTGATGATTGGTAATTGATGATTGATGAATGATGATTGATGATTGATGGTTGATGATTGATGATTGATGATTGATGATTGATGATTGATGATTGATGATTGATGAATGATGATTGATGATTGATGATTGATGATTGATGATTGATGATTGATGATTGATGATTGATGATTGATGAATGATGATTGAAAAATGTTATTGATGATTGATGATTGATGATTGATGATTGATAATTGATGATTGATGATTGATGAATGATGAGTGAAGATTGAGGATTGATGATTGATGATTGATGATTGATGATTGATGATTGATGATTGATGATTGATGATTGATGATTGATGATTGATGATTGATGTTTGATGATTGATAATTGATGATTGATGATTGATGATTGATTATTGTTGATTGATGATTGATGACTGAAGATTAATGATTGATGATTGATGATTGACGATTGCTGTTTCATGAAAGCTGATTGGTAATACATGGTTGTTGCTTCATGACAGAAGATTCATGATTTAGGTTTGATGATGATGACTGATGACTGATGATTGATGACCGATGATTGATGATTGATTATTGAGGATTGATTATTGATTATTGATGATTGATGATTGATGATTGATGATTGATGATTGATGATTGATGATTGATGATTGATTATTGATGATTGATAATTGATGATTGATCATTGATCATTTATGATCGATGATTGATGATTGATGATTGACTATTGTTGATTGATGATTGATGACTGAAGATTGATGATTGATGATAGATGATTGACGATTGATGTTTCGTGGAAGCTGATTGGTAAAACATGATTGTTGCTTCATGACAGAAGATTCATGATTTATGTTTGTTGATGATGACTGATGACTGATGATTGATGACTGATGATTGATGATTGATGATTGATGATTGATGATTGATTATTGATGATTGATGATTGATTATTTATGATTGATAATTGATGATTAATGACTGATGATTGATGATTGATGATTGATGATTGATGATTGATGATTAATGATTGATGATTGATGATTGATGATTGATGATTGATGACTGATGATTGATGATTGATGATTGATGATTGATTATTGATGATTGATGATTGATGATTGACGATTGATGGTTGATGATTGATGATTGATTATTGATGATTGATGATTGATGATTGATGATTGATGATCGATGATTGACGATTGATGATCGATCATTGATGATTGATGATTGATGATTGATGATTGATGATTGATGATTGATGATTGTTGATTGAGGATTGATGATTGATGATTGATGATTATTGATTGATGATTGATGATTGATGATTAATGATAGCTGTATGGTAATACATGACTGATGATAGACGATTGATGACTGATTATTGATAATTGATGATTGATGAATGATGATCGATGATTGATGATTGATGATTGATGATTGATGATTGATGATTGATGATTGATGATAGATGATTGATGATTGATGATTGCTGATTGATGATTGATGATTGATGATTGATGATTGATGATTGATGATTGATGATTGATGATTGATGATTGATGATTGATGATTGATGATTGATGATTGATGATTGATGATTGATGATTGATGATTGATGATTGATGATTGATGATTGATGATTGATGATTGATGATTGATGATTGATGATTGATGATTGATGATTGATGATTGATGATTGATGATTGATGATTGATGATTGATGATTGATGATTGATGATTGATGATTGATGATTGATGATTGATGATTTATGATTTGTGATTCATGATTGATGATTGATGGTTGATGATTGATGATTGATGATTGATGATTGATGGTTGATGATTGATGATATATGATTGATGATTAATGATTGATGACTGATGATTGATGATTGATGATTGATGATTGATGATTGATAAATGTTATTGATGATTGATGATTTATGATTGATGATTGATGATTGATGATTGATGATTGATGATTGATGACTGATGATTGGTGATTGATGATTGATGATTGATGATTGATGATTGATGATTGATGATTGATGATTGATGATTGATGATTGATGATTGATGATTGATGATTGAGGATTGATGATTGATGATTGATGATTCATGATTGATGATTGATGGTTGTTTATTGGTGATTGATGATTGATGATTGATGAGTGATGATTGATGATTGATGATTAATGATTGATGATTGATAAATGTTATTGATGATTGATGACTGATGATTGATGATTGATAATTGATAATTGATAATTGATAATTGATAATTGATAATTGATGATTGATGATTGATGATTGATGATTGATGATTGATGAGTGATGATAGAGGATTGATGATTGATGATTGATGATTGATGATTGATGATTGATGATTGATGATTGATGTTTGATGATTGATAATTGATGATTGATGATTGGTGATCGATTATTGTTTATTGATGATTGATGACTGAAAATTGATGGTTGATGACTGATGATTGACGATTGATGTTTCATGAAAGCTGGTTGGTAATACATGGTTGTTGCTTCATGACAGATGATTCATGATTTATGTTTGATGATGATGACTGATGACTGATGATTGATGACTGATAATTGATGATTGATGATTGATGATTGATGATTGATGATTGATGATTGATGATTGATGATTGATGATTGATGATTGATGATTAATGATTGACGATTGATGATTGATGATCGATGATTGATGATTGATGTTTAATGATTGATGATTGATGACTTAAGATTGATGATTGATGATTAATGATTGACGATTGTTGTTTCATGAAAGCTGATTGGTAATACATGGTTGTTGCTTCATGACAGAAGATTCATGATTTATGTTTGATGATGATGACTGATGACTGATGATTGATGACTGATGATTGATTATTGATGATTGATGATTGATGATTGATGATTGATGATTGATGATTGATGATTGATGATTGATTATTGATGATTGATAATTGATGATTGATGATTGATGATTGATGTTTGATGATTGATGATTGATGATTGATAATTGATGATTGATGATTGATGATTGATGATTGATGATTGATGATTGATGATTGATGATTGATGATTGATGATTGATGATTGATGATTGATGATTGATGATTGATGATTGATGACTGATGATTGATGATTGATGATTGATGATTGATTATTGATGATTGATGATTGATGATTGACGATTGATGGTTGATGATTGATGATTGATTATTGATGATTGATGATTGATGATTGATGATTGATGATTGATGATCGATGATTGACGATTGATGATCGATCATTGATGATTGATGATTGATGATTGATGATTGATGATTGATGATTGTTGATTGAGGATTGATGATTGCTGATTGATGATTGATGATTGATGATTGATGATTGATGATTGATGATTGATGATCGATGATTGATGATTGATGATTGATAATTGATGATTGATGATTGATGATTAATGATTGATGATTGATGATTGATGATTGATGATTGATGATTGATAATTGATGATTGATGAATGATGATTGATGATTGATGGTTGATGATTGATGATTGATGATTGATGATTGATGATTGATGATTGATGATTGATGATTGATGAATGATGATTGATGATTGATGATTGATGATTGATGATTGATGATTGATGATTGATGATTGATGATTGATGATTGATGAATGATGATTGAAAAATGTTATTGATGATTGATGATTGATGATTGATGATTGACGATTAATGATTGATGATTGATGAATGATGAGTGAAGATTGAGGATTGATGAGTGATGATTGATGATTGATGATTGATGATTGATGATTGATGATTGATGATTGATGATTGATGATTGATGATTGATGTTTGATGATTGATAATTGATGATTGATGATTGATGATTGATTATTGTTGATTGATGATTGATGACTGAAGATTAATGATTGATGATTGATGATTGACGATTGCTGTTTCATGAAAGCTGATTGGTAATACATGGTTGTTGCTTCATGACAGAAGATTCATGATTTAGGTTTGATGATGATGACTGATGACTGATGATTGATGACCGATGATTGATGATTGATTATTGAGGATTGATTATTGATTATTGATGATTGATGATTGATGATTGATGATTGATGATTGATGATTGATGATTGATTATTGATGATTGATAATTGATGATTGATCATTGATCATTTATGATCGATGATTGATGATTGATGATTGACTATTGTTGATTGATGATTGATGACTGAAGATTGATGATTGATGATAGATGATTGACGATTGATGTTTCGTGGAAGCTGATTGGTAAAACATTATTGTTGCTTCATGACAGAAGATTCATGATTTATGTTTGATGATGATGACTGATGACTGATGATTGATGACTGATGATTGATGATTGATGATTGATGATTGATGATTGATGATTGATTATTGATGATTGATGATTGATTATTTATGATTGATAATTGATGATTAATGATTGATGATTGATGATTGATGATTGATGATTGATGATTGATGATTAATGATTGATGATTGATGATTGATGATTGATGATTGATGATTGATGATTGATGATTGATGATTGATGATTGATGATTGATGATTGATGATTGATGATTGATGATTGATGATTGATGATTGATGATTGATGATTGATGATTGATGACTGATGATTGATGATTGATGATTGACGATTGATGGTTGATGATTGATGATTGATTATTGATGATTGATGATTGATAATTGATGATTGATGATTGATGATTGATGATTGATGATTGATGATTGATGATTGATGATTGATGATTGATGATTGATTATTGATGATTGATGATTGATGATTGATGATTGATGATTGATGATTGATGATTGATGATTGATGATTGATGATTGATGATTGATGATTGAGGATTTATGATTGATGATTGATGATTGATGATTGATGATTGATGATTGATGATTGATGATTGTTGAAAGATGATTGATGATTGATGATTGATGATTGATGATTGATGATTGATGATTGGTGATTGACGATTGATGTTTCATGAAAGCTGGTTGGTAATACATGGTTGTTGCTTCATGACAGATGATTCATGATTTATGTTTGATGATGATGACTGATGACTGATGATTGATGACTGATGATTGATGATTGATGATTGATGATTGATGATTGATGATTGATGATTGATGATTGATGATTGATGATTAATGATTGACGATTGATGATTGATGATCGATGATTGATGATTGATGTTTAATGATTGATGATGGATGACTGAAGATTGATGATTGATGATTGATGATTGACGATTGATGTTTCATGAAAGCTGGTTGGTAATACATGGTTGTTGCTTCATGACAGATGATTCATGATTTATGTTTGATGATGATGACTGATGACTGATGATTGATGACTGATGATTGATGATTGATGATTGATGATTGATGATTGATGATTGATGATTGATGATTGATGATTGATGATTAATGATTGACGATTGATGATTGATGATCGATGATTGATGATTGATGATTGATGATTGATGATTGATGATTGATGATTGATGATTGATGATTGATGATTGATGATTGATGATTGATGATTGATGATTGATGATTGATGATTGATGATTGATGATTGATGATTGATGATTGATGATTGATGATTGATGATTGATGATTGATGATTGATGATTGATGATTGATGATTGATGATTGATGATTGATGATTGGTGATTGATCATTGATGATTGATGATTGATGATTGATGATTGATGATTGATGATTGATGATTGATGATTGATGATTGATGATTGATGATTGATGATTGATGATTTATGATTTGTGATTCATGATTGATGATTGATGGTTGATGATTGATGATTGATGATTGATGATTGATGATTGATGATTGATGATTGATGATTGATGATTGATGGTTGATGATTGATGATATATGATTGATGATTAATGATTGATGATTGATGATTGATGATTGATGATTGATGATTGATGATTGATGATTGATGATTGATAAATGTTATTGATGATTGATGATTTATGATTGATGATTGATGATTGATGATTGATAATTGATGACTGATGATTGGTGATTGATGATTGATGATTGATGATTGATGATTGATGATTGATGATTGATGATTGGTGATTGATTATTGATGATTGATGATTGATGATTGATGATTGGTGATTGATGATTGATGATTGATGATTGATGATTGATGATTTATGATTTGTGATTCATGATTGATGATTGATGGTTGATGATTGATGATTGATGATTGATGATTGATGATTGATGATTGATGATTGATGATTGATGGTTGATGATTGATGATATATGATTGATGATTAATGATTGATGATTGATGATTGATGATTGATGATTGATGATTGATGATTGATGATTGATGATTAATGATTGATGATTGATGATTGATGATTGGTGATTGATGATTGATGATTGATGATTGATGATTGATGATTAATGATTGATGATTGATGATTGATGATTGATGATTGATGATTGACGATTGATGATTGATGATTGATGATTGATGATTGATCATTGATCATTTATGATCGATGATTGATCATCGATGATTGATGATTGATGATTGATGATTGATGATTGATTATTGATGATTGATGATTGATGATTAATGATTGATGATTGATGATTGATGATTGATGATTGCTGATTGATGATTGATGATTAATGATTGATGCTTGATAATTGATGATTGCTGATTGATGACTGATGATTGATGATTTATGATTGATGATTGATGTTTGATGGTTGATGATTGATGATTGATTATTGATGATTGATGATTGATGATTGATGCTTAATGATTGATAATTGATGACTGATGATTGATGATTAATGACTGATAATTGATGATTGATGATTGATATTTGATGATTGATGATTGATGATTGATGATTGATGATTGATGATTGATGATTGCTAATTGATGATTGATGATTGATGATTTATGATTTTTGATTGATGATTGATGATTGATGATTGATGATTGATGATTGTTGATTGATGATTGATGATTGATGATTGATGATTAATGATAGCTGTATGGTAATACATGACCGATGATAGACGATTGATGACTGATTATTGATAATTGATGACTGATGAATGATGATCGATGATTGATGATTGATGATTGATGATTGATGATTGATGATTGATGATAGATGATTGTTGATTGATGATTGCTGATTGATGATTGATGATTGATGATTGATGATTGATGATTGATGATTGATGATTGATGATTGATGATTGATGATTGATGATTGATGATTGATGATTGACGATTGATGATTGATGATTGATGATTGATGATTGATGATTGATGATTGATGATTGATGATTGATGATTGGTGATTGATGATTGATGATTGATGATTGATGATTGATGATTGATGATTGATGATTGATGATTGATGATTGATGATTGATGATTGATGATTGATGATTGATGATTGATGATTGATGATTGATGATTGATGATTGATGATTGATGATTGATGATTGATGATTTATGATTTGTGATTCATGATTGATGATTGATGGTTGATGATTGATGATTGATGATTGATGATTGATGATTGATGATTGATGATTGATGATTGATGGTTGATGATTGATGATATATGATTGATGATTAATGATTGATGATTGATGATTGATGATTGATGATTGATGATTGATGATTGATGATTGACGATTGATGATTGATGATTGATGATTGATGATTGATGATTGATGATTGATGATTGATGATTGATGATTGATGATTGATGATTGGTGATTGATGATTGATGATTGATGATTGATGATTGATGATTGATGATTGATGATTGATGATTGATGATTGATGATTGATGATTGATGATTGATGATTGATGATTGATGATTGATGATTGATGATTGATGATTGATGATTGATGATTGATGATTGATGATTGATGATTGATGATTGATGATTGATGATTGATGATTGATGATTGATGATTGATGATTGATGATTGATGATTGATGATTGATGATTGGTGATTGATGATTGATGATTGATGATTGATGATTGATGATTGATGATTGATGATTGATGATTGATGATTGATGATTGATGATTGATGATTGATGATTGATGATTGATGATTGATGATTGATGATTGATGATTAATGATTGACGATTGATGATTGATGATCGATGATTGATTATTGATGATTGATGATTGATGATTGATGATTGATGATTGATGATTGATGACTGAAGATTGATGATTGATGATTGATGATTGACGATTGATGTTTCATGAAAGCTGGTTGGTAATACATGGTTGTTGCTTCATGACAGATGATTCATGATTTATGTTTGATGATGATGACTGATGACTGATGATTGATGACTGATGATTGATGATTGATGATTGATGATTGATGATTGATGATTGATGATTGATGATTAATGATTGACGATTGATGATTGATGATCGATGATTGATGATTGATGATTGATGATTGATGATTGATGATTGATGATTGATGATTGATGATTGATGATTGATGATTGATGATTGATGATTGATGATTGATGATTGATGATTGATGATTGATGATTGGTGATTGATGATTGATGATTGATGATTGATGATTGATGATTGATGATTGATGATTGATGATTGATGATTGATGATTGATGATTGATGATTGATGATTGATGATTGATGATTGATGATTGATGATTGATGATTGATGATTGATGATTGATGATTTATGATTTGTCATTCATGATTGATGATTGATGGTTGATGATTGATGATTGATGATTGATGATTGATGATTGATGGTTGATGATTGATGATATATGATTGATGATTAATGATTGATGATTGATGATTGATGATTGATGATTGATGATTGATAAATGTTATTGATGATTGATGATTTATGATTGATGATTGATGATTGATAATTGATGACTGATAATTGGTGATTGATGATTGATGATTGATGATTGATGATTGATGATTGATGATTGATGATTGATGATTGATGATTGATGATTGGTGATTGATGATTGATGATTGATGATTGATGATTGATGATTGATGATTGATGATTGATGATTGATGATTGATGATTGATGATTGATTATTGATGATTGATGATTGATGATTGATGATTGATGATTGATGATTAATGATTGATGATTGATGATTGATGATTGATGATTGGTGATTGATGATTGATGATTTATGATTGATGATTGATGATTAATGATTGATGATTGATGATTGATGATTGATGATTGATGATTGACGATTGATGATTGATGATTGATGATTGATGATTGATGATTGATGATTGATCATTGATCATTTATGATCGATGATTGATGATCGATGATTGATGACTGATGATTGATGATTGATGATTGATTATTGATGATTGATGATTGATGATTAATGATTGATGATTGATGATTGATGATTGATGATTGATGATTGCTGATTGATGATTGATGATTAATGATTGATGCTTGATAATTGATGATTGCTGATTGATGACTGATGATTGATGATTAATGATTGATGATTGATGTTTGATGGTTGATGATTGATGATTGATTATTGATGATTGATGATTGATGATTGATGATTGATGCTTAATGATTGATAATTGATGACTGATGATTGATGATTAATGACTGATAATTGATGATTGATGATTGATATTTAATGATTGATGATTGATGATTGATGATTGATGATTGATGATTGATGATCGATGATTGATGATTGATGATTGCTAATTGATGATTGATGATTGATGATTTATGATTTTTGATTGATGATTGATGATTGATGATTGATGATTGATGATTGATGATTGATGATTGATGATTGATGATTGGTGATTGATGATTGATGATTGATGATTGATGATTGATGATTGATGATTGATGATTGATGATTGATGATTGATGATGGATGATTGATGATTGATGATTGATGATTGATGATTGATGATTGATGATTGATGATTGATGATTGATGATTGATGATTGATGATTGATGATTGATGATTGATGATTGATGATTGATGATTGATGATTGGTGATTGATGATTGATGATTGATGATTGATTATTGATGATTGATGATTGATGATTGATGATTGATGATTGATGATTGATGATTAATGATTAATGATTGATGATTGATGATTGATGATTGATGATTGATGATTTATGATTAATGATTGATGATTGATAATTGATGATTGCTTATTGATGACTGATGATTGATGATTGATGATTGATGTTTGATGATTGATCATTGATGATTGATGATTGATGATTGATGATTGATGATTGATGACTGATGATTGATGATTGATGACTGATAATTGATGATTGATGATTGATGTTTGATGATTGATGATTGATGATTGATGATTGATGATTGATGATTGATGATTGATGATTGATGATTGATGATTGATGATTGATGATTGATGATTGATGATTGATGATTGATGATTGATGATTGATGATTGATGATTGATGATTGATGATTGATGATTGATGATTGATGATTGATGATTGATGATTGATGATTGATAATTGATGATTGATGATTGATGATTGATGATTGATGATTGATGATTGATGATTGATGATTGATGATTGATGATTGATGATTGATGATTGATATCTGATGATTGATGATTGATGATTGATGATTGATGATTGATGATTGATGATTGATGATTGATGATTGATGATTGATGATTGATGATTGATGATTGATGATTGATGATTGGTGATTGATGATTGATGATTGATGATTCATGATTGGTCATTGATCATTTATGATCGAAGATAAATGATTGATGATTGATGATTGATGATTGCTGATTGATGATTGATGATTGATGATTGATGATTGATGATTGATGATTGATGATTGATGATTGATGATTGATGATTGATGATTGATGATTGATGATTGATGATTGATGATTGATGATTGATGATTGATGATTGATGATTGATGATTGATGATTGATGATTGATGATTGATGATTTATGATTTGTGATTCATGATTGATGATTGATGGTTGATGATTGATGATTGATGATTGATGATTGATGATTGATGATTGATGATTGATGATTGATGGTTGATGATTGATGATATATGATTGATGATTAATGATTGATGATTGATGATTGATGATTGAAGATTGATGATTGATAAATGTTATTGATGATTGATGATTTATGATTGATGATTGATGATTGATGATTGATGATTGATAATTGATGACTGATGATTGGTGATTGATGATTGATGATTGATGATTGATGATTGATGATTGATGATTGATGATTGATGATTGATGATTGGTGATTGATGATTGATGATTGATGATTGATGATTGATGATTGATGATTGATGATTGATGATTGATGATTGATGATTGATGATTGATGATTGATGATTGATGATTGATGATTGATGATTAATGATTGATGATTGATGATTGATGATTGGTGATTGATGATTGATGATTGATGATTGATGATTGATGATTAATGATTGATGATTGATGATTGATGATTGATGATTGATGATTGATGATTGACGATTTATGATTGATGATTGATGATTGATGATTGATCATTGATCATTTATGATCGATGATTGATGATCGATGATTGATGATTGATGATTGATGATTGATGATTGATGATTGATGATTGGTGATTGATGATTGATGATTGATGATTGATGATTGATGATTGATTATTGATGATTGATGATTGATGATTAATGATTGATAATTGATGACTGATGATTGATGATTAATGACTGATAATTGATGATTGATATTTGATGATTGATGATTGATGATTGGTGATTGATGATTGATGATTGATGATTGATGATTGATGATTGATGATCGATGATTCATGATTGATGATTGCTAATTGATGATTGATGATTGATGATTTATGATTTTTGATTGATGATTGATGATTGATGATTGATGATTGATGATTGTTGATTGATGATTGATGATTGATGATTAATGATAGCTGTATGGTAATACATGACTGATGATAGACGATTGATGACTGATTATTGATAATTGATGATTGATGAATGATGATCGATGATTGATGATTTATGATTGATGATTGATGATTGATGATAGATGATTGATGATTGATGATTGCTGATTGATGATTGATGATTGATGATTGATGATTGTTGATTGATGATTGATGATTGATGATTGATGATTGATGATTGATGATTGATGATTGATGATTGATGATTGATGATTGATGATTGGTGATTGATGATTGATGATTGATGATTGATGATTGATGATTGATGATTGATGATTGATGATTGATGATTGATGATTGATGATTGATGATTGATGATTGATGATTGATGATTGATGATTGATGATTGATGATTGATGATTGATGATTGATGATTTATGATTTGTGATTCATGATTGATGATTGATGGTTGATGATTGATGATTGATGATTGATGATTGATGGTTGATGATTGATGATATATGATTGATGATTAATGATTGATAATTGATGATTGATGATTGATGATTGATAATTGATGATTGATGATTGATGATTGATGATTGATGATTGATGACTGATAATTGATGATTGATGATTGATATTTGATGATTGATGATTGCTGATTGATGATTGATGATTGATGATTGATGATTGATGATTGATGATTGATGATTGATGATTGATGATTGATGATTGATGATTGATGATTGATGATTGATGATTGATGATTGATGATTGATGATTGATGATTGATGATTGATGATTGATGATTTATGATTTGTGATTCATGATTGATGATTGATGGTTGATGATTGATGATTGATGATTGATGATTGATGATTGATGATTGATGGTTGATGATTGATGATATATGATTGATGATTAATGATTGATGATTGATGATTGGTGATTGATGATTGATGATTGATAAATGTTATTGATGATTGATGGTTTATGATTGATGATTGATGATTGATGATTGATAATTGATGACTGATGATTGGTGATTGATGATTGATGATTGATGATTGATGATTGATGATTGATGATTGATGATTGATGATTGATGATTGATGATTGATGATTGATGATTGAGGATTGATGATTGATGATTGATGATTCATGATTGATGATTGATGATTGATGGTTGTTTATTGATGATTGATGATTGATGATTGATGAGTGATGATTGATGATTGATGATTAATGATTGATGATTGATAAATGTTATTGATGATTGATGACTGATGATTGATGATTGATAATTGATAATTGATAATTGATAATTGATGATTGATGATTGATGATTGATGATTGATGATTGATGAGTGATGATTGAGGATTGATGATTGATGATTGATGATTGATGATTGATGATTGATGATTGATGTTTGATGATTGATAATTGATGATTGATGATTGGTGATCGATTATTGTTTATTGATGATTGATGACTGAAAATTGATGGTTGATGATTGATGATTGACGATTGATGTTTCATGAAAGCTGGTTGGTAATACATGGTTGTTGCTTCATGACAGATGATTCATGATTTATGTTTGATGATGATGACTGATGACTGATGATTGATGACTGATGATTGATGATTGATGATTGATGATTGATGATTGATGATTGATGATTGATGATTGATGATTGATGATTGATGATTAATGATTGACGATTGATGATTGATGATCGATGATTGATGATTGATGTTTAATGATTGATGATTGATGACTGAAGATTGATGATTGATGATTAATGATTGACGCTTGTTGTTTCATGAAAGCTGATTGGTAATACATGGTTGTTGCTTCATGACAGAAGATTCATGATTTATGTTTGATGATGATGACTGATGACTGATGATTGATGACTGATGATTGATTATTGATGATTGATGTGATGATTGATGATTGATGATTGATGATTGATTATTGATGATTGATAATTGATGATTGATGATTGATGATTGATGTTTGATGATTGATGATTGATGATTGATAATTGATGATTGATGATTGATGATTGACGATTGATGATTGATGATTGATGATTGATGATTGATGATTGATGATTGATGATTGATGACTGATGATTGATGATTGATGATTGATGATTGATTATTGATGATTGATGATTGATGATTGACGATTGATGGTTGATGATTGATGATTGATTATTGATGATTGATGATTGATGATTGATGATTGATGATTGATGAATGACGATTGATGATCGATCATTGATGATTGATGATTGATGATTGATGATTGATGATTGTTGATTGAGGATTGATGATTGCTGATTGATGATTGATGATTGATGATTGATGATTGATGATTGATGATTGATGATTGATGATCGATGATTGATGATTGATGATTGATGATTGATGATTGATAATTGATGATTGATGATTGATGATTGATGATTAATGATTGATGATTGATGATTGATGATTGATGATTGATGATTGATGATTGATAATTGATGATTGAAGAATGATGATTGATGATTGATGGTTGATGATTGATGATTGATGATTGATGGTTGATGATTGATGATTGATGATTGATGATTGATGATTGATGATTGATGATTGATGATTGATGATTGATGAATGATGATTGATGATTGATGATTGATGATTGATGATTGATGATTGATGATTGATGATTGATGATTGATGATTGATGATTGATGAATGATGATTGAAAAATGTTATTGATGATTGATGATTGATGATTGATGATTGATAATTGATGATTGATGATTGATGAATGATGAGTGAAGATTGAGGATTGATGATTGATGATTGATGATTGATGATTGATGTTTGATGATTGATAATTGATGATTGATGATTGATGATTGATTATTGTTGATTGATGATTTATGACTGAAGATTAATGATTGATGATTGATGATTGACGATTGCTGTTTCATGAAAGCTGATTGGTAATACATGGTTGTTGCTTCATGACAGAAGATTCATGATTTATATTTGATGATGATGACTGATGACTGATGATTGATGACCGATGATTGATGATTGATTATTGAGGATTGATTATTGATTATTGATGATTGATGATTGATGATTGATGATTGATTATTGATGATTGATAATTGATGATTGATCATTGATCATTTATGATCGATGATTGATGATTGATGATTGATGATTGACTATTGTTGATTGATGATTGATGACTGAAGATTGATGATTGATGATAGATGATTGACGATTGATGTTTCGTGCAAGCTGATTGGTAAAACATGATTGTTGCTTCATGACAGAAGATTCATGATTTATGTTTGATGATGATGACTGATGACTGATGATTGATGACTAATGATTGATGATTAATGATTGATGATTGATGATTGATGATTGATTATTTATGATTGATGATTGATGATTGATGATTGATGATTGATGATTGATGATTGATGATTGATGATTGATGATTAATGATTGATGATTGATGATTGATGATTGATGATTGATGATTGATGATTGATGATTGATGATTGATGATTGATGATTGATGATTGATGATTGATGATTGATGATTGATGATTGATGATTGATGATTGATGATTGATGATTGATGATTGATGACTGATGATTGATGATTGATGATTGACGATTGATGGTTGATGATTGATGATTGATGATAGATGATTGATGATTGATGATTGATGATTGATAATTGATGACTGATGATTGATGATTGATGATTGATGATTGATGATTGATGATTGATGATTGATGATTGATGATTGATGATTGATGATTGATGATTGAGGATTTATGATTGATGATTGATGATTGATGATTGATGATTGATGATTGATGATTGATGATTGATGATTGTTGATTGATGATTGATGATTGATGATTGATGATTGATGATTGATGATTGATGATTGATGATTGATGATTGATGATTGATGATTGATGATTAATGATTGATGATTGCTGATTGATGATTGATTAATGAAGATTGATGATTGATGATTGATGATTGATGACTCATTATAGCTGATTGGTTATACATGATTGATGATTGATGATTGATGATTGATTATTGATGATTGAGGATTGATGATTGATGAATGATGATGGATGATTGATGATTCCTGTTTGATGATTGATGATTGATGATTAATGATTAATGATTGATGATTGATGACAGAAGATTGATGATTGATGCTTGATGATTGATGATTTATGATAGCTGATTGGTATTACATGATTGTTAATTGACCATTGATGACAAAAGATTCATGATGATGACTGATAATTGATGAACGATGATTGATGATTGATGATCGATGATTGATGATTGATGATTGATGATTGATGATTGATGATTGATGATTGATGATTGATGATTGATGATTGATGATTGATGATTGATGATTGATGATTGAGGATTGATGATTGATGATTGATTATGGATGATTGATGATTGATGATTGATGATTGATGATTGATGATTTATGATTGATGATTGATGATTGATGATCGATGACTGATGTTTGATGATTGATGATTGATGATTAATGATTGTTGATTGATGATTGATGATTGATGATTAATGATAGCTGTATGGTAATACTTGACTGATGATAGACGATTGATGACTGATTATTGATAATTGATGATTGATGAATGATGATCGATGATTGATGATTGATGATTGATGATTGATGATTGATGATTGATGATTGATGATTGCTGATTGATGATTGATGATTGATGATTGATGATTGATGATTGTTGATTGATGATTGATGATTGCTGATTGATGATTGATGATTGATGATTGATGATTGATGATTGATGATTGATGATTGATGATTGATGATTGATGATTGATGATTCATGATTGATGATTGATGATTGATGATTTATGATTTGTGATTCATGATTGATGATTGATGGTTGATGATTGATGATTGATGATTGATGATTGATGATTGATTATTGATGGTTGATGATTGATGATATATGATTGATGATTAATGATTGATGATTGATGATTGATGATTGATGATTGAAGATTGATGATTGATAAATGTTATTGATGATTGATGATTTATGATTGATGATTGATGATTGATGATTGATAATTGATGACTGATGATTGGTGATTGATGATTGATGATTGATGATTGATGATTGATGATTGATGATTGATGATTGATGATTGGTGATTGATGATTGATGATTGATGATTGATGATTGATGATTGATGATTGATGATTGATGATTGATGATTGATGATTGATGATTGATGATTGATGATTGATGATTGATGATTGATGATTGATGATTAATGATTGATGATTGATGATTGATGATTGGTGATTGATGATTGATGATTGATGATTGATGATTGATGATTAATGATTGATGATTGATGATTGATGATTGATGATTGACGATTTATGATTGATGATTGATGATTGATGATTGATCATTGATCATTTATGATCGATGATTGATGATCGATGATTGATGATTGCTGATTGATGATTGATGATTGATGATTGGTGATTGATGATTGATGATTGATGATTGATGATTGATTATTGATGATTGATGATTAATGATTGATAATTGATGACTGATGATTGATGATTAATGACTGATAATTGATGATTGATGATTGATATTTGATGATTGATGATTGATGATTGGTGATTGATGATTGATGATTGATGATTGATGATTGATGATCGATGATTCATGATTGATGATTGCTAATTGATGATTGATGATTGATGATTTATGATTTTTGATTGATGATTGATGATTGATGATTGATGATTGTTGATTGATGATTGATGATTGATGATTAATGATAGCTATATGGTAATACATGACTGATGATAGACGATTGATGACTGATTATTGATAATTGATGATTGATGAATGATGATCGATGATTGATGATTGATGATTGATGATTGATGATTGATGATAGATGATTGATGATTGATGATTGATGATTGATGATTGATGATTGATGATTGATGATTGATGATTGATGATTGATGATTGATGATTGATGATTGATGATTGATGATTGATGATTGATGATTGACGATTGATGATTGATGATTGATGATTGATGATTGATGATTGATGATTGATGATTGATGATTGATGATTGATGATTGGTGATTGATGATTGATGATTGATGATTGATGATTGATGATTGATGATTGATGATTGATGATTGATGATTGATGATTGATGATTGATGATTGATGATTGATGATTGATGATTTATGATTTGTGATTCATGATTGATGATTGATGGTTGATGATTGATGATTGATGATTGATGATTGATGATTGATGGTTGATGATTGATGATATATGATTAATGATTAATGATTGATGATTGATGATTGATTATTGATGATTGATGATTGATAATTGATGATTGATGATTGATGATTGATGATTGATGACTGATAATTGATGATTGATGATTGATATTTGATGATTGATGATTGCTGATTGATGATTAATGATTGATGATTGATGATTGATGATTGATGATTGATGATTGATGATTGATGATTGATGATTGATGATTGATGATTGATGATTGATGATTGATGATTGATGATTGATGATTTATGATTTGTGATTCATGATTGATGATTGATGGTTGATGATTGATGATTGATGATTGATGATTGATGATTGATGGTTGATGATTGATGATATATGATTGATGATTAATGATTGATGATTGATGATTGATGATTGATGATTGATGATTGATAAATGTTATTGATGATTGATGATTTATGATTGATGATTGATGATTGATGATTGATAATTGATGACTGATGATTGGTGATTGATGATTGATGATTGATGATTGATGATTGATGATTGATGATTGATGATTGATGATTGATGATTGATGATTGATGATTGATGATTGATGATTGAGGATTGATGATTGATGATTGATGATTCATGATTGATGATTGATGATTGATGGTTGTTTATTGATGATTGATGATTGATGATTGATGAGTGATGATTGATGATTGATGATTAATGATTGATGATTGATAAATGTTATTGATGATTGATGACTGATGATTGATGATTGATAATTGATAATTGATAATTGATAATTGATAATTGATGATTGATGATTGATGATTGATGATTGATGATTGATGATTGATGAGTGATGATTGAGGATTGATGATTGATGATTGATGATTGATGATTGATGATTGATGATTGATGTTTGATGATTGATAATTGATGATTGATGATTGGTGATCGATTATTGTTTATTGATGATTGATGACTGAAAATTGATGGTTGATGATTGATGATTGACGATTGATGTTTCATGAAAGCTGGTTGGTAATACATGGTTGTTGCTTCATGACAGATGATTCATGATTTATGTTTGATGATGATGACTGATGATTGATGATTGATGATTGATGATTGATGATTGATGATTGATGATTGATGATTGATGATTGATGATTAATGATTGACGATTGATGATTGATGATCGATGATTGATGATTGATGTTTAATGATTGATGATTGATGACTGAAGATTGATGATTGATGATTAATGATTGACGCTTGTTGTTTCATGAAAGCTGATTGGTAATACATGGTTGTTGCTTCATGACAGAAGATTCATGATTTATGTTTGATGATGATGACTGATGACTGATGATTGATGACTGATGATTGATTATTGATGATTGATGATTGATGATTGATGATTGATGATTGATGATTGATTATTGATGATTGATAATTGATGATTGATGATTGATGTTTGATGATTGATGATTGATGATTGATAATTGATGATTGATGATTGATGATTGATGATTGATGATTGATGATTGATGATTGATGATTGATGATTGATGATTGATGATTGATGATTGATGACTGATGATTGATGATTGATGATTGATGATTGATTATTGATGATTGATGATTGATGATTGACGATTGATGGTTGATGATTGATGATTGATTATTGATGATTGATGATTGATGATTGATGATTGATGATTGATGATTGATGAATGACGATTGATGATCGATCATTGATGATTGATGATTGATGATTGATGATTGATGATTGTTGATTGAGGATTGATGATTGCTGATTGATGATTGATGATTGATGATTGATGATTGATGATTGATGATTGATGATTGATGATTGATGATTGATGATTGATGATTGATGATCGATGATTGATGATTGATGATTGATGATTGATAATTGATGATTGATGATTGATGATTAATGATTGATGATTGATGATTGATGATTGATGATTGATGATTGATGATTGATAATTGATGATTGAAGAATGATGATTGATGATTGATGGTTGATGATTGATGATTGATGATTGATGGTTGATGATTGATGATTGATGATTGATGATTGATGATTGATGATTGATGATTGATGATTGATGATTGATGAATGATGATTGATGATTGATGATTGATGATTGATGATTGATGATTGATGATTGATGATTGATGATTGATGATTGATGAATGATGATTGAAAAATGTTATTGATGATTGCTGATTGATGATTGATGATTGATAATTGATGATTGATGATTGATGAATGATGAGTGAAGATTGAGGATTGATGATTGATGATTGATGATTGATGATTGATGATTGATGTTTGATGATTGATAATTGATGATTGATGATTGATGATTGATTATTGTTGATTGATGATTTATGACTGAAGATTAATGATTGATGATTGATGATTGACGATTGCTGTTTCATGAAAGCTGATTGGTAATACATGGTTGTTGCTTCATGACAGAAGATTCATGATTTATGTTTGATGATGATGACTGATGACTGATGATTGATGACCGATGATTGATGATTGATTATTGAGGATTGATTATTGATTATTGATGATTGATGATTGATGATTGATGATTGATTATTGATGATTGATAATTGATGATTGATCATTGATCATTTATGATCGATGATTGATGATTGATGATTGATGATTCACTATTGTTGATTGATGATTGATGACTGAAGATTGATGATTGATGATAGATGATTGACGATTGATGTTTCGTGGAAGCTGATTGGTAAAACATGATTGTTGCTTCATGACAGAAGATTCATGATTTATGTTTGGTGATGATGACTGATGACTGATGATTGATGACTAATGATTGATGATTGATGATTGATGATTGATGATTGATGATTGATGATTGATGATTGATTATTTATGATTGATGATTGATGATTAATGATTGATGATTGATGATTGATGATTGATGATTGATGATTGATGATTGATGATTGATGATTGATGATTGATGATTAATGATTGATGATTGATGATTGATGATTGATGATTGATGATTGATGATTGATGATTGATGATTGATGATTGATGATTGATGATTGATGATTGATGATTGATGATTGATGATTGATGACTGATGATTGATGATTGATGATTGACGATTGATGGTTGATGATTGATGATTGATGATAGATGATTGATGATTGATGATTGATGATTGATGATTGATAATTGATGACTGATGATTGATGATTGATGATTGATGATTGATGATTGATGATTGATGATTGATGATTGATGATTGATGATTGTTGATTGATGATTGATGATTGATGATTGATGATTGATGATTGATGATTGAGGATTTATGATTGATGATTGATGATTGATGAGTGATGATTGATGATTGATGATTGATGATTGTTGATTGATGATTGATGATTGATGATTGATGATTGATGATTGATGATTGATGATTGATGATTGATGATTGATGATTGATGATTGATGATTGATGATTGATGATTAATGATTGATGATTGCTGATTGATGATTGATTAATGAAGATTGATGATTGATGATTGATGACTCATTATAGCTGATTGGTTATACATGATTGATGATTGATGATTGATGATTGATGATTGATGATTGAGGATTGATGATTGATGAATGATGATGGATGATTGATGATTCCTGTTTGATGATTGATGATTGATGATTAATGATTAATGATTGATGATTGATGACAGAAGATTGATGATTGATGCTTGATGATTGATGATTTATGATAGCTGATTGGTATTACATGATTGTTAATTGACCATTGATGACAAAAGATTCATGATGATGACTGATAATTGATGAACGATGATTGATGATTGATGATCGATGATTGATGATTGATGATTGATGATTGATGATTGATGATTGATGATTGATGATTGATGATTGAGGATTGATGATTGATGATTGATTATGGATGATTGATGATTGATGATTGATGATTGATGATTTATGATTGATGATTGATGATTGATGATCGATGACTGATGTTTGATGATTGATGATTGATGATTAATGATTGTTGATTGATGATTGATGATTGATGATTAATGATAGCTGTATGGTAATACATGACTGATGATAGACGATTGATGACTGATTATTGATAATTGATGATTGATGAATGATGATCGATGATTGATGATTGATGATTGATGATTGATGATTGATGATTGATGATTGCTGATTGATGATTGATGATTGATGATTGATGATTGATGATTGATGATTGATGATTGTTGATTGATGATTGATGATTGCTGATTGATGATTGATGATTGATGATTGATGATTGATGATTGATGATTGATGATTGATGATCGATGATTGATGATTGATAATTGATGATTGATGATTGATGATTTATGATTGATGATTGATGATTGATGATTGATGAATGATGATCGATGATTGATGATTGATGATTGATGATTGATGATTGATGATTGCTGATTGATGATTGATGATTGATGATTGATGATTGATGATTGATGATTGATGATTGATGATTGATGATTGATGATTGATGATTGATGATTGATGATTGATGATTGATGATTGATGATTGATGATTGATGATTGATGATTAATGATTGATGATTGATGATTGATGATTGATGACTGATGATTGATGATTGATGATTGATGATTGACGATTGATGGTTGATGATTGATGATTGATTATTGATGATTGATGGTTGACGATTGATGATTGATGATTGATAATTGATGACTGATGATTGATGATTGATGATTGATGATTGATGATTGATGATTGATGATTGATGATTGATGATTGATGATTGATGATTGATGATTGATGATTGATGATTGATGATTGATGATTGAGGATTTATGATTGATGATTGATGATTGATGATTGATGATTGATGATTGATGATTGATGATTGATGATTGATGATTGATGATTGATGATTGATGATTGATGATTGATGATTGATGATTGATGATTGATGATTGATGATTGATGATTGATGATTGATGATTGTTGATTGATGATTGATGATTGATGATTAATTATAGCTGTATGGTAATACATGACTGATGATAGACGATTGATGACTGATTATTGATAATTGATGATTGATGATTGATGATTGATGATTGATGATTGATAATTGATGATTGATGATTGATGATTGATGATTGATGATTGATGATTGATGATTGATGATTGATGATTGATGATTGATGATTGATGATTGATGATTGATGATTGATGATTGATGATTGATGATTGATGATTGATGATTGATGATTGATGATTGCTGATTGATGATTGATTACTGAAGATTGATGATTGATGATTGATGATTGATGATTGATGACTCATTATAGCTGATTGGTTATACATGATTGATGATTGATGATTGATGATTGATGATTGAGGATTGATGATTGATGATTGATGAATGATGATGGATGATTGATGATTCCTGTTTGATGATTGATGATTGATGATTAATGATTAATGATTGATGATTGATGACAGAAGATTGATGATTGATGCTTGATGATTGATGATTTATGATAGCTGATTGGTATTACATGATTGTTAATTGACCATTGATGACAAAAGATTCATGATGATGACTGATGATTGATGAACGATGATTGATGATTGATGATCGATGATTGATGATTGATGATTGATGATTGATGATTGATGATTGATGATTTATGATTGATGATTGAGGATTGATGATTGATGATTGATTATGGATGATTGATGATTGATGATTGATGATTGATGATTTATGATTGATGATTGATGATTGATGATCGATGACTGATGTTTGATGATTGATGATTGATGATTAATGATTGTTGATTGATGATTGATGATTGATGGTTAATGATAGCTGTATGGTAATACATGACTGATGATAGACGATTGATGACTGATTATTGATAATTGATGATTGATGAATGATGATCGATGATTGATGATTGATGATTGATGATTGATGATTGCTGATTGATGATTGATGATTGATGATTGATGATTGATGATTGATGATTGTTGATTGATGATTGATGATTGCTGATTGATGATTGATGATTGATGATTGATGAATGATGATCGATGATTGATGATTGATGATTGATGATTGATGATTGCTGATGGATGATTGATGATTGATGATTGATGATTGATTATTGATGATTGATGATTGATGATTGATGATTGATGATTGATGATTGATGATTGATGATTGATGATTGCTGATTGATGATTGATTACTGAAGATTGATGATTGATGAATGATGATCGATGATTGATGATTGATGATTGATGATTGATGATTGCTGATTGATGATTGATGATTGATGATTGATGATTGATGATTGATGATTGTTGATTGATGATTGATGTTTGCTGATTGATGATTGATGATTGATGATTGATGATTGATGATTGATGATCGATGATTGATGATTGATAATTGATGATTGATGATTGATGATTTATGATTGATGATTGATGATTGATGATTGATGAATGATGATCGATGATTGATGATTGATGATTGATGATTGATGATTGATGATTGCTGATTGATGATTGATGATTGATGATTGATGATTGATGATTGATGATTGATGATTGATGATTGATGATTGATGATTGATGATTGATGATTGATGATTGATGATTGATGATTGATGATTGATGATTGATGATTGATGATTAATGATTGATGATTGATGATTGATGACTGATGATTGAGGATTGATGATTGACGATTGATGGTTGATGATTGATGATTGATTATTGATGATTGATGGTTGACGATTGATGATTGATGATTGATAATTGATGACTGATGATTGATGATTGATGATTGATGATTGATGATTGATGATTGATGATTGATGATTGATGATTGATGATTGATGATTGATGATTGATGATTGATGATTGATGATTGATGATTGATGATTGATGATTGATGATTGATGATTGATGATTGATGATTGATGATTGATGATTGATGATTGATGATTGATGATTGATGATTGATGATTGAGGATTTATGATTGATGATTGATGATTGATGATTGATGATTGATGATTGATGATTGATGATTGATGATTGATGATTGATGATTGATGATTGATGATTGATGATTGATGATTGATGATTGATGATTGATGATTGATGATTGTTGATTGATGATTGATGATTGATGATTAATTATAGCTGTATGGTAATACATGACTGATGATAGACGATTGATGACTGATTATTGATAATTGATGATTGATGATTGATGATTGATGATTGATGATTGATGATTGATGATTGATGATTGATGATTGATGATTGATGATTGTTGATTGATGATTGATGATTGATGATTGATGATTAATTATAGCTGTATGGTAATACATGACTGATGATAGACGATTGATGACTGATTATTGATAATTGATGATTGATGATTGATGATTGATGATTGATGATTGATGATTGATAATTGATGATTGATGATTGATGATTGATGATTGATGATTGATGATTGATGATTGATGATTGATGATTGATGATTGATGATTGATGATTGATGATTGATGATTGATGATTGATGATTGATGATTGATGATTGATGATTGGGGATTGATGATTGATGAATGATGATGGATGATTGATGATTCCTGTTTGATGATTGATGATTGATGATTAATGATTAATGATTGATGATTGATGACAGAAGATTGATGATTGATGATTGATGCTTGATGATTGATGATTGAGGATTGATGATTGATGAATGATGATGGATGATTGATGATTCCTGTTTGATGATTGATGATTGATGATTAATGATTGATGATTGATGACAGAAGATTGATGATTGATGATTGATGCTTGATGATTGATGATTTATGATAGCTGATTGGCATTACATGATTGTTAATTGACCATTGATGACCAAAGGTTCATGATGATGACTGATGATTGATGAACGATGATTGATGATTGATGATCGATGATTGATGATTGATGATTGATGTTTGATGATTGATGATTGATGATTGATGATTGATGATTGATGATCGATGATTGATGATTGATGATTGATGTTTGATGATTGATGATTGATGATTGATGATTGATGATTGATGATTGATGATTGATGATTGATGATTGATGATTGATGATTGATGATTGATGATTGATGATTGATGATTGATGATTGATGATTGATGATTGATTACGGATGATTGATGATTGATGATTGATGATTGATGATTTATGATTGATGATTGATGATTGATGATCGATGATTGATGACTTATGATTGATGATTGATGATTGATGATTGATGATTGATGATGGATGATTGATGATTGATGATTGATGATTGATGATTGATGATTGATGATTGATGATTGATGATTGAGGATTGATGATTGATGTTTGATGATTGATGATTGATGATTGATGATTGATGATTGATGATTGATGATTGATGACTGATGATTGATGATTGATGACTGATGATTGATGATTGATGATTGATGATTGATGATTGATGATTGATGATTGATGATTGATAATTGATGATTGATGATTGATGACCGATGATTGATTATTGATGATTGATGATTGATGATTGATGATTGATGATTGATGATTGATGATTGATGATTGATGATTGATGATTGATGATTGATGATTGATGATTGATGATTGATAATTGATGACTGATGACTGATGATTGATGATTGATAATTGATAATTGATGATTGATGATTGATGATTGATGATTGATGATTGATGATTGATTATTGATGATTGATGATTGATGATTGATGATTGATGATTGATGTTTGATGATTGATGATTGATGATTGATGATTGATGATTGATGATTGATGATTGATGATTGATGATTGATGATTGATGATTGATGATTGATGATTGATGATTGATTATGGATGATTGATGATTGATGATTGATGATTGATGATTTATGATTGATGTTTGATGATTGATGATTGATGATTGATGATTGATGATTGATGATTGATGATTGATGATTGATGACTGATGATTGATGATTGATGATTGATGATTGATGATTGATGATTGATGACTGATGATTGATGATTGATGATTGATGTTTGATGATTGATGATTGATGATTGATGATTGATGATTGATGATTGATGATTGATGATTGATGATTGATGACTGATGATTGATGATTGATGACTGATGATTGATGATTGATGATTGATGATTGATGACTGATGATTGATGATTGATGACTGATGATTGATGATTGATGATTGATGATTGATGATTGATGATTGATGATTGATGTTTGATGATTGATGATTGATGATTGATGATTGATGATTGATGATTGATGATTGATGATTGATGATTGATGATTGATGATTGATGATTGATGATTGATGATTGATGATTGATGATTGATGATTGATGATTGATGATTGATTATGGATGATTGATGATTGATGATTGATGATTGATGATTTATGATTGATGATTGATGATTGATGATCGATGATTGATGACTTATGATTGATGATTGATGATTGATGATTGATGATTGATGATGGATGATTGATGATTGATGATTGATGATTGATGATTGATGATTGATGATTGATGATTGATGATTGAGGATTGATGATTGATGTTTGATGATTGATGATTGATGATTGATGATTGATGATTGATGATTAATGATTGATAATTGATGACTGATGATTGATGATTAATGACTGATAATTGATGATTGATGATTGATATTTGATGATTGATGATTGATGATTGGTGATTGATGATTGATGATTGATGATTGATGATTGATGATCGATGATTCATGATTGATGATTGCTAATTGATGATTGATGATTGATGATTTATGATTTTTGATTGATGATTGATGATTGATGATTGATGATTGATGATTGTTGATTGATGATTGATGATTGATGATTAATGATAGCTATATGGTAATACATGACTGATGATAGACGATTGATGACTGATTATTGATAATTGATGATTGATGAATGATGATCGATGATTGATGATTGATGATTGATGATTGATGATTGATGATAGATGATTGATGATTGATGATTGATGATTGATGATTGATGATTGATGATTGATGATTGATGATTGATGATTGATGATTGATGATTGATGATTGATGATTGATGATTGATGATTGACGATTGATGATTGATGATTGATGATTGATGATTGATGATTGATGATTGATGATTGATGATTGATGATTGGTGATTGATGATTGATGATTGATGATTGATGATTGATGATTGATGATTGATGATTGATGATTGATGATTGATGATTGATGATTGATGATTGATGATTGATGATTGATGATTGATGATTGATGATTGATGATTTATGATTTGTGATTCATGATTGATGATTGATGGTTGATGATTGATGATTGATGATTGATGATTGATGATTGATGGTTGATGATTGATGATATATGATTAATGATTAATGATTGATGATTGATGATTGATTATTGATGATTGATGATTGATAATTGATGATTGATGATTGATGATTGATGATTGATGATTGATGACTGATAATTGATGATTGATGATTGATATTTGATGATTGATGATTGCTGATTGATGATTGATGATTGATGATTGATGATTGATGATTGATGATTGATGATTGATGATTGATGATTGATGATTGATGATTGATGATTGATGATTGATTATTGATGATTGATGATTGATGATTGATGATTGATGATTTATGATTTGTGATTCATGATTGATGATTGATGGTTGATGATTGATGATTGATGATTGATGATTGATGATTGATGATTGATGATTGATGGTTGATGATTGATGATATATGATTGATGATTAATGATTGATGATTGATGATTGATGATTGATGATTGATGATTGATGATTGATAAATGTTATTGATGATTGATGATTTATGATTGATGATTGATGATTGATGATTGATAATTGATGACTGATGATTGGTGATTGATGATTGATGATTGATGATTGATGATTGATGATTGATGATTGATGATTGATGATTGATGATTGATGATTGAGGATTGATGATTGATGATTGATGATTCATGATTGATGATTGATGATTGATGGTTGTTTATTGATGATTGATGATTGATGATTGATGAGTGATGATTGATGATTGATGATTAATGATTGATGATTGATAAATGTTATTGATGATTGATGACTGATGATTGATGATTGATAATTGATAATTGATAATTGATAATTGATAATTGATAATTGATGATTGATGATTGATGATTGATGATTGATGATTGATGATTGATGAGTGATGATTGAGGATTGATGATTGATGATTGATGATTGATGATTGATGATTGATGTTTGATGATTGATAATTGATGATTGATGATTGGTGATCGATTATTGTTTATTGATGATTGATGACTGAAAATTGATGGTTGATGATTGATGATTGACGATTGATGTTTCATGAAAGCTGGTTGGTAATACATGGTTGTTGCTTCATGACAGATGATTCATGATTTATGTTTGATGATGATGACTGATGACTGATGATTGATGACTGATGATTGATGATTGATGATTGATGATTGATGATTGATGATTGATGATTGATGATTGATGATTAATGATTGACGATTGATGATTGATGATCGATGATTGATGATTGATGTTTAATGATTGATGATTGATGACTGAAGATTGATGATTGATGATTAATGATTGACGCTTGTTGTTTCATGAAAGCTGATTGGTAATACATGGTTGTTGCTTCATGACAGAAGATTCATGATTTATGTTTGATGATGATGACTGATGACTGATGATTGATGACTGATGATTGATTATTGATGATTGATGATTGATGATTGATGATTGATGATTGATGATTGATGATTGATTATTGATGATTGATAATTGATGATTGATGATTGATGTTTGATGATTGATGATTGATGATTGATAATTGATGATTGATGATTGATGATTGATGATTGATGATTGATGATTGATGATTGATGATTGATGATTGATGATTGATGATTGATGATTGATGATTGATGACTGATGATTGATGATTGATGATTGATGATTGATTATTGATGATTGATGATTGATGATTGACGATTGATGGTTGATGATTGATGATTGATTATTGATGATTGATGATTGATGATTGATGATTGATGATTGATGAATGACGATTGATGATCGATCATTGATGATTGATGATTGATGATTGATGATTGATGATTGTTGATTGAGGATTGATGATTGCTGATTGATGATTGATGATTGATGATTGATGATTGATGATTGATGATTGATGATTGATGATTGATGATTGATGATTGATGATTGATGATTGATGATCGATGATTGATGATTGATGATTGATGATTGATAATTGATGATTGATGATTGATGATTAATGATTGATGATTGATGATTGATGATTGATGATTGATGATTGATAATTGATGATTGAAGAATGATGATTGATGATTGATGGTTGATGATTGATGATTGATGATTGATGGTTGATGATTGATGATTGATGATTGATGATTGATGATTGATGATTGATGATTGATGATTGATGAATGATGATTGATGATTGATGATTGATTATTGATGATTGATGATTGATGATTGATGATTGATGATTGATGATTGATGATTGATGATTGATGAATGATGATTGAAAAATGTTATTGATGATTGCTGATTGATGATTGATGATTGATAATTGATGATTGATGATTGATGAATGATGAGTGAAGATTGAGGATTGATAATTGATGATTGATGATTGATGATTGATGATTGATGATTGATGATTGATGTTTGATGATTGATAATTGATGATTGATGATTGATGATTGATTATTGTTGATTGATGATTTATGACTGAAGATTAATGATTGATGATTGATGATTGACGATTGCTGTTTCATGAAAGCTGATTGGTAATACATGGTTGTTGCTTCATGACAGAAGATTCATGATTTATGTTTGATGATGATGACTGATGACTGATGATTGATGACCGATGATTGATGATTGATTATTGAGGATTGATTATTGATTATTGATGATTGATGATTGATGATTGATGATTGATGATTGATGATTGATTATTGATGATTGATAATTGATGATTGATCATTGATCATTTATGATCGATGATTGATGATTGATGATTGATGATTGACTATTGTTGATTGATGATTGATGACTGAAGATTGATGATTGATGATAGATGATTGACGATTGATGTTTCGTGGAAGCTGATTGGTAAAACATGATTGTTGCTTCATGACAGAAGATTCATGATTTATGTTTGGTGATGATGACTGATGACTGATGATTGATGACTAATGATTGATGATTGATGATTGATGATTGATGATTGATGATTGATGATTGATTATTTATGATTGATGATTGATGATTAATGATTGATGATTGATGATTGATGATTGATGATTGATGATTGATGATTGATGATTGATGATTGATGATTGATGATTAATGATTGATGATTGATGATTGATGATTGATGATTGATGATTGATGATTGATGATTGATGATTGATGATTGATGATTGATGATTGATGATTGATGATTGATGATTGATGATTGATGACTGATGATTGATGATTGATGATTGACGATTGATGGTTGATGATTGATGATTGATGATAGATGATTGATGATTGATGATTGATGATTGATAATTG
Source organism: Stratiomys singularior (assembly GCA_954870665.1). NCBI lineage: Eukaryota > Metazoa > Arthropoda > Insecta > Diptera > Stratiomyidae > Stratiomys > Stratiomys singularior. The sequence goes on from CATOZT010000163.1 coordinate 82,663, forward strand.
ATGACTGATGATTGATGATTGATGATTGATGATTGATGATTGATGATTGATGATTGATGATTGATGATTGATGATTGATGATTGTTGATTGATGATTGATGATTGATGATTGATGATTGATGATTGAGGATTTATGATTGATGATTGATGATTGATGATTGATGATTGATGATTGATGATTGATGATTGATGATTGATGATTGTTGATTGATGATTGATGATTGATGATTGATGATTGATGATTGATGATTGATGATTGATGATTGATGATTGATGATTGATGATTGATGATTAATGATTGATGATTGCTGATTGATGATTGATTAATGAAGATTGATGATTGATGATTGATGACTCATTATAGCTGATTGGTTATACATGATTGATGATTGATGATTGATGATTGATGATTGATGATTGAGGATTGATGATTGATGAATGATGATGGATGATTGATGATTCCTGTTTGATGATTGATGATTGATGATTAATGATTAATGATTGATGATTGATGACAGAAGATTGATGATTGATGCTTGATGATTGATGATTTATGATAGCTGATTGGTATTACATGATTGTTAATTGACCATTGATGACAAAAGATTCATGATGATGACTGATAATTGATGAACGATGATTGATGATTGATGATCGATGATTGATGATTGATGATTGATGATTGATGATTGATGATTGATGATTGATGATTGATGATTGATGATTGATGATTGAGGATTGATGATTGATGATTGATTATGGATGATTGATGATTGATGATTGATGATTTATGATTGATGATTGATGATTGATGATCGATGACTGATGTTTGATGATTGATGATTGATGATTAATGATTGTTGATTGATGATTGATAATTGATGATTAATGATAGCTGTATGGTAATACATGACTGATGATAGACGATTGATGACTGATTATTGATAATTGATGATTGATGAATGATGATCGATGATTGATGATTGATGATTGATGATTGATGATTGATGATTGCTGATTGATGATTGATGATTGATGATTGATGATTGATGATTGATGATTGATGATTGTTGATTGATGATTGATGATTGCTGATTGATGATTGATGATTGATGATTGATGATTGATGATTGATGATTGATGATTGATGATCGATGATTGATGATTGATAATTGATGATTGATGATTGATGATTTATGATTGATGATTGATGATTGATGATTGATGAATGATGATCGATGATTGATGATTGATGATTGATGATTGATGATTGATGATTGCTGATTGATGATTGATGATTGATGATTGATGATTGATGATTGATGATTGATGATTGATGATTGATGATTGATGATTGATGATTGATGATTGATGATTGATGATTGATGATTGATGATTAATGATTGATGATTGATGATTGATGATTGATGACTGATGATTGATGATTGATGATTGATGATTGACGATTGATGGTTGATGATTGATGATTGATTATTGATGATTGATGGTTGACGATTGATGATTGATGATTGATAATTGATGACTGATGATTGATGATTGATGATTGATGATTGATGATTGATGATTGATGATTGATGATTGATGATTGATGATTGATGATTGATGATTGATGATTGATGATTGATGATTGATGATTGATGATTGATGATTGAGGATTTATGATTGATGATTGATGATTGATGATTGATGATTGATGATTGATGATTGATGATTGATGATTGATGATTGATGATTGATGATTGATGATTGATGATTGATGATTGATGATTGATGATTGATGATTGATGATTGATGATTGTTGATTGATGATTGATGATTGATGATTAATTATAGCTGTATGGTAATACATGACTGATGATAGACGATTGATGACTGATTATTGATAATTGATGATTGATGATTGATGATTGATGATTGATGATTGATGATTGATAATTGATGATTGATGATTGATGATTGATGATTGATGATTGATGATTGATGATTGATGATTGATGATTGATGATTGATGATTGATGATTGATGATTGATGATTGATGATTGATGATTGATGATTGATGATTGATGAATGATGATTGATGATTGATGATTGCTGATTGATGATTGATTACTGAAGATTGATGATTGATGATTGATGATTGATGACTCATTATAGCTGATTGGTTATACATGATTGATGATTGATGATTGATGATTGATGATTGATGATTGAGGATTGATGATTGATGAATGATGATGGATGATTGATGATTCCTGTTTGATGATTGATGATTGATGATTAATGATTAATGATTGATGATTGATGACAGAAGATTGATGATTGATGCTTGATGATTGATGATTTATGATAGCTGATTGGTATTACATGATTGTTAATTGACCATTGATGACAAAAGATTCATGATGATGACTGATGATTGATGAACGATGATTGATGATTGATGATCGATGATTGATGATTGATGATTGATGATTGATGATTGATGATTGATGATTGATGATTTATGATTGATGATTGAGGATTGATGATTGATGATTGATTATGGATGATTGATGATTGATGATTGATGATTTATGATTGATGATTGATGATTGATGATCGATGACTGATGTTTGATGATTGATGATTGATGATTAATGATTGTTGATTGATGATTGATGATTGATGGTTAATGATAGCTGTATGGTAATACATGACTGATGATAGACGATTGATGACTGATTATTGATAATTGATGATTGATGAATGATGATCGATGATTGATGATTGATGATTGATGATTGATGATTGCTGATTGATGATTGATGATTGATGATTGATGATTGATGATTGATGATTGTTGATTGATGATTGATGATTGCTGATTGATGATTGATGATTGATGATTGATGAATGATGATCGATGATTGATGATTGATGATTGATGATTGATGATTGATGATTGCTGATTGATGATTGATGATTGATGATTGATTATTGATGATTGATGATTGATGATTGATGATTGATGATTGATGATTGATGATTGATGATTGATGATTGATGATTGATGATTGATGATTGCTGATTGATGATTGATTACTGAAGATTGATGATTGATGAATGATGATCGATGATTGATGATTGATGATTGATGATTGATGATTGCTGATTGATGATTGATGATTGATGATTGATGATTGATGATTGTTGATTGATGATTGATGTTTGCTGATTGATTATTGATGATTGATGATTGATGATTGATGATTGATGATTGATGATTGATGATCGATGATTGATGATTGATAATTGATGATTGATGATTGATGATTTATGATTGATGATTGATGATTGATGATTGATGAATGATGATCGATGATTGATGATTGATGATTGATGATTGATGATTGATGATTGCTGATTGATGATTGATGATTGATGATTGATGATTGATGATTGATGATTGATGATTGATGATTGATGATTGATGATTGATGATTGATGATTGATGATTGATGATTGATGATTAATGATTGATGATTGATGATTGATGATTGATGACTGATGATTGAGGATTGATGATTGACGATTGATGGTTGATGATTGATGATTGATTATTGATGATTGATGGTTGACGATTGATGATTGATGATTGATAATTGATGACTGATGATTGATGATTGATGATTGATGATTGATGATTGATGATTGATGATTGATGATTGATGATTGATGATTGATGTTTGATGTTTGATGATTGATGATTGATGATTGATGATTGATGATTGATGATTGATGATTGATGATTGATGATTGATGATTGATGATTGATGATTGATGATTGATGATTGATGATTGATGATTGATGATTGATGATTGATGATTGATGATTGATGATTGATTATGGATGATTGATGATTGATGATTGATGATTGATGATTTATGATTGATGATTGATGATTGATGATCGATGATTGATGACTTATGATTGATGATTGATGATTGATGATTGATGATTGATGATTGATGATGGATGATTGATGATTGATGATTGATGATTGATGATTGATGATTGATGATTGATGATTGATGATTGATGATTGAGGATTGATGATTGATGTTTGATGATTGATGATTGATGATTGATGATTGATGATTGATGATTGATGATTGATGATTGATGATTGATGACTGATGATTGATGATTGATGACTGATGATTGATGATTGATGATTGATGATTGATGATTGATGATTGATGATTGATAATTGATGATTGATGATTGATGACCGATGATTGATTATTGATGATTGATGATTGATGATTGATGATTGATGATTGATGATTGATGATTGATGATTGATGATTGATGATTGATGATTGATGATTGATGATTGATGATTGATGATTGATGATTGATGATTGATGATTGATAATTGATGACTGATGTTTGATGATTGATGACTGATGATTGATGATTGATAATTGATAATTGATGATTGATGATTGATGATTGATGATTGATGATTGATGATTGATGATTGATGATTGATGATTGATGATTGATAATTGATGATTGATGATTTTTGATTGATGATTGATGATTGATGATTGATGATTAATGATTGATGATTGATGATTAATGATTGATGATTGATGATTGATGATTGATGATTGATGATTGATGATTGATGATTGATGATTGATGATTGATGATTGATGATTGATGATTGATGATTGATGATTGATGATTGATGATTGATGATTGATGATTGATGATTGATGATTGATGATTAATGATTGATGATTGATGATTGATGATTGATGATTGATGATTGATGATTGATGATTGATGATTGATGATTGATGATTGATGATTGATGATTGATGATTGATGATTGATGATTGATGATTGATGATTGATGATTGATGATTGATGATTGATGATTGATGATTGATGATTGATGATTGACGATTGATGGTTGATGATTGATGATTGATGATTGATGATTGATGATTGATGATTGATGATTGATGATTGATGATTGATGATTGATGATTGATGATTGATAATTGATAATTGATGATTGATGATTGATGATTGATGATTGATGATTGATGATTGATGATTGATGATTGATGATGATGATTGATGATTGATGATTGATGATTGATGATTGATGATTGATGATTGATGATTGATGATTGATGATTGATGATTGATGATTGATGTTTGATGATTGATGATTGATGATTGATGATTGATGATTGATGATTGATGATTGATGATTGATGATTGATGATTGATGATTGATGATTGATGATTGATGATTGATGATTGATAATTGATAATTGATGATTGATGATTGATGATTGATGATTGATGATTGATGATTGATGATTGATGATTGATGATTGATGATGATGATTGATGATTGATGATTGATGATTGATGATTGATGATTGATGATTGATGATTGATGATTGATGTTTGATGATTGATGATTGATGATTGATGATTGATGATTGATGATTGATGATTGATGATTGATGATTGATGATTGATGATTGATGATTGATGATTGATGATTGATGATTGATGATTGATGATTGATGATTGATGATTGATGATTGATGATTGATGATTGATGATTGATGATTGATGATTGATGACTGATGATTGATGATTGATGATTGATGATTGATGATTGATGATTGATGATTGATGATTGATGATTGATGATTGATGATTGATGATTGATGATTGATTATTGATGATTGATGACTGAAGATTGCTGACTGATGATTGATTACTGAAGATTGATGATTGATGATTGTTGATTGATTACTCATTATAGCTGATTGGTTATACATGATTGATGATTGATGATTGAGGATTGATGATTGATAAATGATGATGGATGATTGATGATTCCTGTTTGATGATTGATGATTAATGATTGATGATTGATGATTGATGACAGAAGATTGATGATTGATGATTGATGATTGATGCTTGCTGATTGATGATTGATAATTGATGATTGATGATTGATGGTTGATAATTGATGATTGATGATTGATGATTGATGATTGATGATTGATGATTGATGATTGATGATTGATGATTGATGATTGATGATTGATAAATGTTATTGATGATTGATGATTGATAATTGATGATTGATTATTGATGATTGATGACTGAAGATTGCTGACTGATGATTGATTACTGAAGATTGATGATTGATGATTGTTGATTGATTACTCATTATAGCTGATTGGTTATACATGATTGATGATTGATGATTGAGGATTGATGATTGATAAATGATGATGGATGATTGATGATTCCTGTTTGATGATTGATGATTAATGATTGATGATTGATGATTGATGACAGAAGATTGATGATTGATGATTGATGCTTGATGATTGATGATTGATGATTGATGATTAATGATTGATGTTTGATGATTGATAATTGATGATTGATGATTGATGAATGATTATTGTTGATTGATGATTGATGACTGAAGATTGATGATTGGTGATTGATGATTGACGATTGCTGTTTCATGAAAGCTGATTGGTAATACATGGTTGTTGCTTAATGACAGAAGATTCATGATTTATGTTTGATGATGATGACTGATGACTGATGATTGATGACCGATGATTGATGATTGATGATTGATGATTGATGAATGATGATTGATGATTGATGGTTGATGATTGATGATTGATGATTGATGATTGATGATTGATGATTGATGGTTGATGATTGATGATTGATGATTGATGATTGATGATTGATGATTGATGATTGATGATTGATGATTGATGATTGATGATTGATGATTGATGATAGACGATTGATGATTGATGATTGATGATTGATGATTGATGATTGATGATTGATAATTGATGATTGATGATTGATGATTGATGATTGATGATTGATGATTGATGATTGATAATTGATGATTGATGATTGATGAGTGATAATCGATAATTGATGATTGATGATTGAAGAATGATGAGTGAAGATTGAGGATTGATGATTGATGATTGATCATTGATGATTGATGATTGATGATTGATGATTGATGATTGATGTTTGATGATTGATGATTGATGATTGATGATTGATGATTGATGATCGATGATTGATGATTGATGATTGCTGATTGATGATTGATGATTGATGATTGACGATTGCTGTTTCATGAAAGCTGATTGGTAATACATGGTTGTTGCTTCATGACAGAAGATTCATGATTTATGTTTGATGATGATGACTGATGACTGATGATTGATGACCGATGATTGATGATTGATTATTGTTGATTGATTATTGATGATTGATGATTGATGATTAATTATTGATGATTTATAATTGATGATTGATCATTGATCATTTATGATCGATGATTGATGATTGATGATTGATGATTGATGATTGATGATTGATGATTGATTATTGTTGATTGATGATTGATGACTGAAGATTGATGATTGATGATTGATGATTGACGATTGATGTTTCATGGAAGCTGATTGGTAATACATGGTTGTTGCTTCATGACAGAAGATTCATGATTTATGTTTGATGATGATGACTGATGACTGATGATTGATGACTGATGATTGATGATTGATGATTGATTATTGATGATTGATTATTGATGATTGATGATTGATTATTTATGATTGATAATTGATGATTGATGATTGACGATTGATGATTGATGATTGATGATTGATGATTAATGATTGATGATTGATGATTGATGATTGATGATTGATGATTGATGATTGATGATTGATGATTGATGATTGATGATTGATGATTGATGATTGATGATTGATGATTGATGATTGATGATTGATGATTGATGATTGATGATTGATGATTGACGATTGATGATTGATGATTGATGATTGATGATTGATGATTGATGATTGATGATTGATGATTGATGATTGATGACTGATGATTGATGATTGATGAATGATGTCTGACGATTGATGGTTGATGATTGATGATTGATTATTGATGATTGATGATTGATGATTGATGATGGATGATTGATAATTGATGATTGATGATTGATGATTGATGATTGATGATTGATGATTGATGATTGATGATTGATGATTGATGATTGATGATTAATGATTGATGATTGATGATTGATGATTGATGATTGATGATTGATGATTGATGATTGATGATTGATGATTGATGATTGATGATTTATGATAGCTGATTGGTATTACATGATTGTTAATTGACCATTTATGACAGAAGATTCATGATGATGACTGATGATTGATGAACGATGATTGATGATTGATGATCGATGATTGATGATTGATGATTGATGATTGATGATTGATGATTGATGATTGATGATTGATGATTGATGATTGTTGATTGATGATTGATGATTGATGATTGATGATTGATGATTGATGATTGATGATTGATGATTGATGATTGATGATTGATGATTGATGATTGATGATTGATGATTGATTATGGATGATTGATGATTGATGATTGATGATTGATGATTGATGATTGATGAACGATGATTGATGATTGATGATCGATGATTGATGATTGATGATTGATGATTGATGATTGATGATTGATGATTGATGATTGATGATTGATGATTGATGATTGATGATTGATGATTGATGATTGATGATTGAAGATTGATGATAAATGATAGCTGATTGGTAATACATGCCTGATGATTGACGATTGATGATTGATGATTGATGATTGATGATTGATGATTGATGATTGATGATTGATGATTGATGATTGATGATTGATGATTGATGCTTAATGATTGATGATTGATGATTGATGATTGATGATTGATGATTGATGCTTGATGATTGATGATTGATGATTGATGATTGATGATTGATGATTGATGATTGATGATTGATGATTGATGATTGATGATTGATGATTGATGATTGATGATTGATGATTGATGATTGATGATTGATGATTGATGATTGATGATTGATGATTGATGATTGATGATTGATGATTGATGATTGATGATTGATGATTGATGATTGATGATTGATGATTGATGATTGATGATTGATGATTGATGATTGATGATTGATGATTGATGATTGATGATTGATGATTGATGATTGACGATTGATGGTTGATGATTGATGATTGATGATTGATGATTGATGATTGATGATTGATGACTGATGATTGATGATTGATGATTGATGATTGATGATTGATAATTAATGATTGATGATTGATGATTGATGATTAATGATTGATGATTGATGATTGATGATATATGATTGATGATTGATGATTGATGATTGATGATTGATGATTGATGATTGATGATTGATGATTGATGATTGATGATGGATGATTGATAATTGATGATTGATGATTGATGATTGATGATTGATGATTGATGATTGATGATTGATGATTGATGATTGATGATTGATGATTGATGATTGATGATTGATGATTGATGATTGATGATTGATGATTGATGATTGATGATTGATGATGGATGATTGATAATTGATTATTGATGATTGATGATTGATGATTGATCATTGATCATTGATCATTGATGATTGATGATTGATGATTGCTGACTGATGATTGATTAATGAAGATTGATCATTGATGATTGATGATTGATGATTGATGACTCATTATAGCTGATTGGTTATACATGATTGATGATTGATGATTGAGGATTGATGATTGATGAATGATGATGGATGATTGATGATTCCTGTTTGATGATTGATGATTAATGATTAATGATTGATGATTGATGATTGATGATTGATGAATGATGATTGATGCTTGATGATTGATGATTGATGATTGATGATTTATGATTGATGATTGATGATTGATGATTGATGATTGATGATTGATGCTTGATGATTGATGATTGATGATTGATGATTGATGATTGATGATTGATGACTGATGGTTTATGATTGATGTTTGATGATTGATGATTGATGATTGATGATTGATGATTGACGATTGATGGTTGATGATTGATGATTGATGATTGATGATTGATGCTTGATGATTGATGATTGATGATTGATGATTGATGATTGATGATTGATGATTGATGATTGATGAATGATGATTGATGATTGATGATTGATAATTGATGATTGATGACTGATGATTGATGATTGATTATTGATGATTGATTATTGATGATTGATGATTGATGATTGATGATTGATGATTGATGATTGATGATTGATGATTGATGATTGATGATTGATGATTGATGATTGATGATTGATGATTGATAATTGATGATGGATGATTGATGATTGATGATTGACGATTGATGTTTGATGTTTGATGATTGATGATTGATGATTGATGATTGATGATTGATGATTGATGATTGATGATTGATGATTGATGATTGATGATTGATAATTGATGATTGATGATTGATGATTGATGATTGATGATTGATGATTGATGATTGATGATTGATGATTGATGATTGATGATTGATGATTGATGATTGATGATTGATGATTGATGATTGATGATTGATGATTGATGATTGATGATTGATGATTGATGATTGATGATTGATGATTGATGATTGATGCTTGATGATTGATGATTGATGATTGATGATTGATGATTGATGATTGATGATTGATGATTGATGATTGATGATTGATGATTGATGATTGATGATTGATGATTGATGGTTGATGATTGATGTTTGATGATTGATGATTGATGATTGATGATTGATGATTGATGATTGATGATTGATGATTGATGATTGATGATTGATGATTGATGATTGATGATTGATGATTGATGATTGATGATTGATGATTGATGATTGATGATTGATGATTGATGATTGATGATTGATGATTGATGATTGATGATTGATGATTGATGATTGATGATTGATGATTGATGATTGATGATTGATGATTGATTATTGATGATTGATGATTGATTATTGATGATTGATGATTGATGATTGATGATTGATGATTGATGATTGATGATTGATGATTGATGATTGATGATTGATGATTGATGATTGATGATTGATGATTGATGATTGATGATTGATGATTGATGATTGATGATTGATGATTGATGATTGATGATTGATGATTGATGATTGATGATTGATTACTGAAGATTGATGATTGATGATTGATGATTGATTACTAATTATAGCTGATTGGTTATACATGATTGATGATTATACATGATTGATGATTGATGATTGATGATTGATGATTGATGATTGATGATTGATGGTTGATGATTGATGATTGATGATTGATGATTGATGATTGATGATTGATGATTGATGATTGATGATTGATGATTGATGATTGATGATTGATGATTGATGATTGATGATTGATGATTGATGATTGATTACTGAAGATTGATGATTGATGATTGATGATTGATTACTCATTATAGCGAATTGGTTATACATGATTGATGATTGATGCTTGATGATTGATGATTGATAATTGATGATTGATGATTGATGGTTGATAATTGATGATTGATGATTGATGATTGATGATTGATGATTTATGATTGATGATTGATGATTGATGTTTGATGATTGATAATTGATGATTGATGATTGATGATTGATTATTGTTGATTGATGATTGATGACTGAAGATTGATGATTGATGATTGACGATTGATGATTGATGATTGATGATTGATGATTGATGATTGATGATTGATGATTGATGATTGATGATTGATGATTGATGATTGATGATGATGATTGATGATTGATGATTGTTGATCGATGATTGATGATTGATGATCGATGATTGATGATTGATGATTGATGATTGGTGCTCGATGATTGATGATTGATGTTGATGATTGATGATTGTTGATTGATGATTGATGATTGATGATTGATGATTGATGATTGATGATTGATGATTGATGATTGATGATTGATGGTTGATGATTGATGTTTGATGATTGATGAGTGATGATTGATGATTGATGATTGATGATTGATGATTGATGATTGATGATTGATGATTGATGATTGATGATTGATGATTGATGATTGATGATTGATGATTGATGATTGATGATTGATGATTGATGATTGATGATTGATGATTGATGATTTT